>NW_024121277.1:4576565-4613193 GCF_016745375.1 Pimephales promelas | reverse complement strand
ACAAAAACTCCCGATCTGTAAGCTGTGGAAAATTGTAAGTAATCTAGGAGCTTTATTCAGCTTTTTACAGCGGATGTTCATTGTAAACATGGTAAGTCTATCCCCACAGCCTCACTTTCATACCTGTCATGGCGCTGCTCGGAATAAGGTCTATAGAGCATCTTTGGGATGTGGTGGAACGGGAGCTTCGTGCCCTGGATGTGCATCCAATAAATCTCCATCAACTGCAAGATGCTATCCTATCAATATGGGCCGACAATACTAAAGAGCGCTTTCAGCACCTTGTTGAATCAATGCCACATAGATTTAAGGCAGTTCTGAAGGAGGAAAGGGGGTCAAACAGTGGTGTTCCTAATAATACTTTAGGTGAGTGTGTACATATATGTATATGAAAAAAAAACAACAAAAAAAAAAAAACAAAGACACATGAATACAGTTTTAGACCAAAGGTTTATTTGGCATATTACAAAATACATTTTTACAAAACCTTACAAAACCATTAGAAAAATGTAAAAAAAATTGAGATGCTGGGAAAAACGTATCAAAAACTGGAAAACCTGGTTGTTAACAGACATGGGTGGATTATACTCCTACACTTTAAACTGCATCAAGATGACATATTGCATTGGTACCATGTATAAAATGTTCGGCTTTATGGCTTTCCTTATTGCTATTCAACGTAAACTGCATTTGGACCAACTTACGGTTTTTGCATTTGCATAAAGGAGGTAAAGATATACTAATCTGAACAGAAACTATTTAGAGAAAGGATGAAATGAAATTGAAAACCAAAGAAATGAAACGTTCTTTATTAGTGCTTTGAAATGTGCTAATCTCTGAAATCTGAGTTTGCCTCTAACAGTTGGTCAAATGAAACAAAAGCCAAAGAAAACCAAATTAGCATAAAGCCTCACAAAATGTGAAAAACTGAAATGACAGTCTACGGAGAAGCTTCCTCAAGATAAGAGGGGTATCAAAATACTATTAATTTACATCTAAAGCACACAATATGCAAATAAAATATCAAAAGCCTCTTTGTAGATCAATAATTGATTCACAAGTATTCAAGCATTTTCCAGGTTTCCATTTTGTTCATTACAAACACACTAATTGTGGTCCACTACTCAAAACACAGCACTATTCTAAATAACTACACTACATTTCTGACGTGGTTTTATACTGGCTCATCCATCTCGTTTTGGAATGGCAAAAGGTAATATGTAAACTCCAGTTTAAGGCATTTTTGAGATGTAACCCTTGGCACTTCATTAGAAGTGTGGTAAACAAATGGAAGAACCACTGATTAATTTTTCCTATGAAAAAAGAAAAGAAAAAGGGAGAGATGAGAGACAAGAGGCATTGAGGTCGCCTAGTGGCCAAGTATAACAAACATCTTCCTAACTAGCCTTAGGGCACTTTGGAGTATCAGGCAGACTGGCTTATGTCAAGTATAACTGGCTGGTGAGATGCTGCTTCTGAGATGGACTCGACGTTCACTTGCCATAATACTGCACAACACATTATCACAGATTCACCAGTGTGCATACAGACACAGGTTCCACTCAGTCCCACAATGCTTCACACAGTGTTCAGCAGCCAAACAAAAAAATACACAATACACACACAGACTCTTTCCACTTTCCAAGATGAGCAATTCCAAACCCACTTGGGCCACTTCGTTGAACAGAAAAGCAGTTGATCGTTTCTGAGCCTCAATCAGGCACGGATCCCTATGAGAGAGAGAAGGCAAAATGGAATTTAAACACAAACACATTTTTATTCTAAGAATATAACAACAACATTAATCTCCATTTACTGACTTTTCTTAAAGGGATACACCACTTTTTTTGGAAATAGACTCATTTTACAACTCCCCCAGAGTTAAACAGTTGAGTTTTACCATTTTCGAATGTATTCAGCCGATTTTCTGATATTTACAAGAATATCAGTAACCAGACAGTTCCTGGTCTCATTGACTTCCATAGTAGGAAAAAAATATACTATGGAAGTCAATGAGACCAGAGACTGTCTGTTAACTAATATTCTTCGAAATATCAGAAAATCGGCTGAATACATTAGAAAACGGTGAAACTCAACTGTTTGACTCTGGGGAGTGGTAAAATGAGCCTATTTCCAAAAAAATGGAGTATCCCTTTAAATTTACATACATACATACATACATACATATGCGTGTGTATGGTTTCCATTTCATCTTTCTTTACAACAAATTAAAAATACTAAGTACACAGACTGATCTCATGAAATTGCGCGTGTATAACACGCCAATTCGTATTTTCATTTTTGGCGTGCTATCAATCGCTTTTCAGCGTGTTTATGAACGCCGTTGATTTAACGTTATTACTGTATATATAAATATATGACCTACCCCAACCCCGTCCCTAAACCTACCCGTCACTAGGGTTAATACCATTTATGAGAGTTCCCCTACCACCCTAGGAAAAAAAAAAAAAACGTCACTCCCCAGATGTAGATCCACATTTTGATTCGTTTCACTCGGACATTTAACGCTGTGTACATACACGCGGAATCACTCGGACATTAATGGCGAAGACATTAGGGGTGGGAATCTTTGGTCACCTCACGATCCGATTCCGGGAGTCACGATCCGATTCCAGAACGATTCTTTATATAGCAGTCTACACAAACAAAGGGCGCTTGAGGAATTGAAATTGAAAGCAGTCTTCCGTTAGTGAGGTTCATATTTTAAATATATAAGTCCACTGCATTCCAAACCACATAAATGATGACTTCGTAGAGCATTCGTAAGGAAAATACAGACGGGCGAGTCAGCACACTTCAAGTGTAACATCAAACAAAGTGCAAATGTCCTCATAATCTTTCCGAACTTTATGAAAGTTTATTTTATGGAAGGTTCGAGTGGTGTTTGCAGGCCTATGTGAGGAATTGGAAGCAAGCAGAATACAGGTGTTTCTAAAGCAAACTCAGCGTTATTGCACATCTGGTTAAAAACTAAACTCAGAATCGATTCTGAAATTCTCAGAATCGATCCAGAATCGTTAGAGAGAGAATCGCGATGCATCGATTTTTTTCTCCCACCCCTAGTAGACACACGGATAGCTCAAAATTCGTATAGATAACACGCCACTTGACTTGAAAGTGGTGTGTATGTTTACGCAAAAGTCATGATCTCATGCTGAAGTACAACACTAAGCTATTGTGAAAAAAATAAATAAATTCACTTTTCAGTCTTACCTTTTTCACATGTGCTCCCCTGCTTCTCCTGAGCGAAGTTGAGCCTGTTTTGCTCGACAGCGGTGCCGTTGGACTCTGGGCTGCTGCTGCGTAAAGGACTGCTCTCACCGCTCTGATAGGCCATGTCCAGATGCTGCTGGGCCAGTTTCAGGTGTTTCCGCAGGTGGTCGATTTCTCGCGATGGCGACTTATCACGAAAATTCTCTCGACAAGAGTCCAAGTTATACTCCGGTTTGATTCCCATGGACAGCCTGTCTTTTTTCAGGGCAGTGTGGTACCCTGGCGGGGCAGTGGGCACCTGTCTGCATGTGGCACCACGTTGGCGTGCAACGCTTTGTTGGCGCGCACGTCGCCGGAAAGCATCGCGGATTCCACTGAGGCCCAAATGAAGAATCTCCAGCACCGTGAGAGACAAGCAGAGACAGCTCACGGCATACATGATCAGCAGGAAGATCGTTTTTTCCGTTGGACGCGACACAAAGCAATCCACCGTGTGCGGACAGGGGCTGCGAGTGCACACGTACGAGGGGGCGACCTCAAAACCATACAGGATATACTGGCCGAAGAGAAAGCCCACCTCAAAAACAATACGTGACAAAAGCTGCAGGACGTACACCTTCATGAGCCCATCCCGCTTTATTCTCCGCCGTCCATCGTGTTTAAGGGATGGCTTCTCAGGCGCTTTCTCTTTCTCTGACAGGATCTCCTCCATCATAATGGGGTCTTCCTCACCATTGTCCTCAGCCTCCTCATAATTACGGTTGGCTCCGCGGTCAATCATGGGCATGCGTTTCCTGTTCCTCGGCCTGTACTCCTCATCCTCCATGCGAGCGATCTTGTGCATAGCAAAGCCCAGGTACATAATAGTAGGGGTTGTGATTAGAATGATCTGAAAAATCCAGAACCGGACGTGAGAGAGTGGTGCAAATGCATCATAGCAGACGTTCTCGCAACCAGGTTGCTGGGTGTTACACTTGAATTTGCTCTGTTCATCGTTGTATATTGATTCGCCACCCACAACAGTCAACACAATGCGGAAGATGATGAATAGCGTAAGCCAGATCTTGCCCACAAAGGTGGAGTGGTTGGAGATTTCATCCAACAGCCGTGTAAGAAAGCTCCAGCTCATGGTGCTCCGAGAAGAACGGCTGTCTCAGTCCTGTACGAGAACAAGACATTAACTGTTAGTAATTAAAAACAGCATTTTTTTTTTTATAAAATACATTAAATCCAATAAAAAGATGTCGTGAAAATAGCCTACCTTCTTATAACATGACTGACTGTTTCACTAATGAGAGGTAATTAACTGCCAATTCAACAGTAAGAATGAATTAAATGGTAAACATCAGGGCAAAGCTAATTTATAATTTCCCAAGGATTCTAGAAAAAAAATGTTGAGACAATGAAGTCTGTTAAAGGTCCTTTCCTCCATCAGGAGAGTTGAAAGTTCACATGAGCCTGGATTAACCAGAAAGATCCTCTAGATGGAGCTAATAGGTCACTTTTCTTACAAGCTCTTTCACAGAAACACCAAGTTGGCTAAGACTAAGTAAATATTTTTTTTAAACACTTAACATTAAATAATTGAATACCTACATTTCAACCATTTAATAAAAAAGAGGCATTTTAATAACTATAATTATAACAATGAACTTTTGTTTTTGATGCGTTTGATAAAACATTTAAAGTTTGATGCTAAAATTCACCTCAATTTGTATACAGGCCTTCAATTAATTAACTCAAAACAATTAATCTTAAGAATTACATTTGCATAACATGGATTTAGGCAACAACAAAAAACAAAAAAACTAAAGTAAAATATACTTTGAACATATAATTTGAAGGAGGTATTTGCCACCTTAGTGTTAACTGACCTCTAGTGTGTAACACCTACTTGTCAGCAAATACAGCAGTGGTCCCCAAACGTTTTAGATTGGCATACCCTGCAGTCACACCTTTTCCATTAAGAGAAAATATTTGACCCCTTAAATTGATTTTGAGGTGCATTTTTAACCTTTATAAAAGACCCTAGTAAATGCATGTCATGTCAAATTCAGAAAATTCCACTAAATGATTCATTTAACTGTGCAACAAATTAAACTAAGTCAAATTTCAATCAGTATCAACAAAATCCATCCGTGCAGTGGCACAAGCTGCATTTAGACACATTTACACAGTATAATGCTGCCTCAGAGGTGGCCTGAATGCAATTACAATGGCACACAGTTATGAGAAATTTAATAATAATAATAATAATAATAATAATAATAATAGTAAAAAATAAATAAAAAAAGTGATACTTTTAAATTAAACGTTGCATGCAACCAACCAAATGCGCGCTGCTTGGGTGGATGCAGTCAGTTTTGACCGCAAAAGATGAAACAATTTGTTTGGAGTCATGTATTTGACCTTTTAAAGGGCTGAATTTTCCCGTTTTTACTAGGGATACACCAATATGAAAATTTTGTCCGATACCGATAATCCTTTATATTTGAAAGCCGATAACCAATATATCGACCGATAAATTTAAATCCAAATTTTTATCTAATTTTGAGAGCCTGATTACAAAAACAAAATTCTCACAATTAAATCCATGTCCCAAGTGCACGATTATCATTATCGTGTTGTATAGCTGATATGACAGATTTGCGTTGCACATGTTGTACTGAACCATATTTTCATTTTTTTAAAGAGATTTCAATCATATTTCAAGAAAATCAAAAACAAACAGTGCTCAATAGGTGTCACAGCTGAACGGAATAATACATTATTTATCGGCTTTAATATATCGGCCACATTTTCTTACCAGGCCGATAACGATAACATTAAAAATGAACATATATCGGCCGATACCGATATGTTGGCCAATATATATTGCATCCCTAGTTTTTACACTAGATGCTGCATTTTTTTTCTGTTAGAAATACATACATGTTTGGTGTTAATGTTATTTTAGGGTGCTTTTAGGTGCTATGTAGACCTCAGACTCAAAAAGAAATTCCTATTCCCATTTTGGACAACCAAAGGCCTGTGGAATTGGCAGCTCTAACAATGTAAATTCAAAACAGGCAACCAGTTGAAAATGGTTTGGTAACAAACTGGAGTAGAGCTAGTTTAATAGAGGATGGGGTCATCCACAGGTCTAATCAAACTGTGCAATCCTCATCGGCTACAAGTAAACAAAAGACGCTTCAGGCATGGCTGTGACTTGATTTTTCCACAAAGTTCACTGTGTGAATTTACCAAAACATCTGTTAAGACACTCTGGGGTTCTCACGATTATTGATCATAGGTTTTCTATAACCTTGTTCTTTATTACTGGATGTGGATTTTAAAAATTAAGGGCTACATAAATTACAAGTTTATATATTTATAGATAAGCCTATTACTTGTTATACTTTACAATGCTGTACTAAAAAAAAAAATGCATCCGAATACAAAAAAAAAGCCTAATATAAATTTTATTAGAATTTGATAGGAACTGGTGGATGACATGCTACCAATAGACACAACTTTTTTTTTTTTAATAGTGACAGTTGCATAAGTGAGGCCACACTGTTGTGGTAGAGAACAGAGATTAAGAGTGCCATTTAAAGGCATCAAATCACTGTAATTTGTACTCTGTACAAAGAGGCCATATCCAATTGCCAGCAGAAGTACAACTGTGTGGTTGTCGTTCTGAACATTCCACAGCTGGTGCTCAGTTGGCCCTCAAATTACACCTTAGCAGGGCCCCAAAAAGCCTCTACACACTACACTCATAAGTAACACACCTAGCTTAGAGATCTTATAAAGGTGCGATCTTTGAACAGGGTCATTGCAATTTTTCCATGACACTTTTCTAGTTGACTACTGCTCATTAAACCCATTGGCGGACTGATTGGGCATTTATATTATTAATTTAATTACTTAGGGAGTGACAATGGAAATGGTTTCAGTTAACAGGGCTGAGAAAGAATATTATATGCAACATTGCAGAGTTTCCCACAGTATAGCCTACTAATTTGTGAAACTGTGGTGAATTGGACCTCTAGGGGGGTTGGGGGGCATGCACATTTTAAGTTCATTCAAGTTGAGCTTCCATAGAGAGCCTAAGTCCCTCCCCTTCCGGTCGACCACAATGGGACCTTATTTCGGAAAAATATTGAATGGTAGTAAATGGCGAGAGACAACAAATATTTTGATCTCGTTTGAATTATGTCCTGAATTACACATATGATGTTTGTCAATTTAAAAGATACATTTTAAAGTAAAGAAAGTCGCAGTTTGATGTAAAACTGTTGAGGTATAAGACTGTGAAAATACGTAATTACAAAGACTACAAACCCCAAAGGAGCACATTTTCTCTCAATGAATGAAGCTAACTTTACTGAGGCTATTGTCTGTCATTGTTTCTATAGTCTTACGTTATAATCGCAACGTTACGCCGTCATACCTGAGTGTTTTGTACCAGACTGCACACACACGAGCAGCGGATCTCACTCGTTGTTTCGCTTCCCGGGAGATGTAGTTCATAGAGCGATTTTCACATAAAACTAAATGTTACTTCTGTTTTATGACAAACTGCGACGTTTTTGACTTTCAGAATTATTAAACATCATATGTGTAATTGAAGGCACAGTTCAGACGGAATAAAAAGATAAGTTGTCTCTCGCCATTGACTACCATTCATATTTTTTCCGAAATAAGGTCCCATGAGCCGGAAGCGGAGGGGCGGGACTTAGGCTCTCTATAGGAATTCATTGAAAACGCTAGCTCTGTGTCAGTGGACACGCACCGTAAGCTATTTAACTCTTTCCATGCCATTGACAAGTTCTTGTCTCTTTTATGAGAAAACACTTCCCTGCCATTGGTGGGACTTTACAGCTCTCCGTGTTATCTCTGTTATAAAGAAGGGGGCGCTATTACTGATCTCCTGAATGAGTACAGCATCTCCAGATCAAAACACAGGCAAAAAAGCAGCATAAATGATCTATATGATATGCTATGCTGCTCAAAACTACACAACAGGATTTCTTGTCATCTTGTCTTAACAACGCTCTTACTACACAACACAATGCAGATGGTGCACAAACTACAAGATATTTGGCCAAGTGGCAATCCAGAACAATGTGTTCTAATACAAATTCACATTTACATTAGAGAGCTGCTCATGTTCACTGTCTAAGTCATATGTTCAGGAAAAAAAGAAAATTGGTCCCTGGCTAACCCTGGCTGTTAAGCAAAAACTGATAATAAAATATCATAATGTTAAAGTATAGTGCAAAGACCACTTATTTACGGTTTAAAAATATATTTTTATTAGTATAAAATAAGCTTTATCAAATTTTTGCCTTGCATTCACGTACATTAAGGTGCATGATATCATTAGAGCAGTTCACCATATTGTCTCGTCGCTCGCACTACAAGATTACGTGGCGATTATATTAAACAGGTTATATCGCAGCACCTGTGGCGGATCGAGACATGCTCAACTCGTATTTGATGAGCACAGATTTGGCCAAGCTTCAAGGGTTTGTCACAGACCTTGGAAATCTCACTGCGATAGCAAAATCCAGTCAAAAAATGTGTAGTGTGAGCCTGCCTTAAAGGAGTAAATCACTTTTCAAAAACCTTTTGCAGATAATTTACTCACCCCCATGTCATCTTTATTGAAGGTTTTTTTTCAAAAGTGAACTACTCCTTTAAGCCTACTCTCGTCGACTAACATTTGGTCGACTATTAATGGGCAGCCCTAGTAATTATTAACTCAAGTCATTCCAAAATGTACTTTCTTCATTGGATCAAAAGATGTTATGAAGAATTAAAAACATTGGCCCACACCGACTTTTATCATATTGAAAATCTTCAGTGTCCCAAGTCCAATTTCTTTGGAATGATGTGAATGGGAGAACTAATGCCTTTAAGTTGTTAAAAGACTGTCTGGGAGACCCTCAGCAATACCTCAAACTTAACCCAGACCTCCTCTTCAGTCAAGTAACTCCCCACATCAACCATTACCTCGTCAGACATTAACTTCAAGAGAGAGAACAGAGTGGCTTTGTGGAGACATCTGAGAAAGAAGTTATCGTTCCAATCCAGATTCCTTCATGTCTGGTGTAAGGACAGGAGGCTGCTACTTCAAAACAACATCTCAGTTTCAAAGACACTGAAAGCTATTTGAAGCAGGCATACTTACATAGCCCTTGAAAATTAACTGATCAAATAAAAGCCACAAACATATATTAGGTGTAAAATGAATTTCTCACATGCTTGTCTTTTTAAGTTTCAAAATAAATCACATCACTTCCCCGATACCAAAAGAAATTCACAAAACACAAGCTTATAAAGCAATGTGGCAAGATGATGGGTAACTTTGGCTTTTAAAATGTGGCTTTTAGTGTAATGTCTGTAATATTCTTGATAAAATAAAGTTTTAAAACAAACATTTTAACTGTTATTATATGATATGGCTAGCAGAGAAGTATCATTAAAGGCCAGTGGAAACCTATGCACATAAAATATTTGTTTGACATAGGCCTACTATAAATACAATATTTAAGTTTTTTTTTAATATCAAGAAATGAGTAGATTTAAATAAATCGCACCTAACAACTTATTAAACCGTTAGTATATATTAAACTTACATCATAAATTGCATTAAAACTTTAAATAACCATTCACGTAAAGGAAAGAAATATTTGTTAACATAAGCTTGTGATCATGTCGAACTCAAATACATTTGCATAAAAATAATATAGGCTAAATATAGTTTTTAAAGTTTGTAGTTTAATTAATAATGCCATGAAGTAGTGACTTTATGCAACAACTAACGTTAGGAGCCTATGAGTTAGCCTACAACCATTTCAGTATCGGTTAAGGGATCCAAGATGCAAAATAATCTGTATCTTGTCTTTTATTTGATAAAAATCGACCAATAAGACAATATTACATAAACATATTTTGAGGATTTTAAATTGTTCGGTCTGTCTCTCATCCAACGCAACGTGTCGATGTGAACGCGCGCGAATGGTGGCGCGCTTTACCTGAGGTGAATCTTTTGCTCCTCTCTAAATAATAAAACTACATCCAACATCCCTAAAAAACAGCGTGGCGGTTCAACGCCACTTACAAAAGACGGAGATACGACTTAATATCGACCACAGAGACGTTTCATCGTACGGTTACGAAAGGTCGGTTATCCATCCACATTTCCATGAAAAATCCCATTCCAGCTGTGCTTAAGTTTACTATTGTTCTCCGCCTGACGCAAGAAAGACGCGACTGTTCCTTATAAGACAACTTAAGAGCCCTAGTTAAACACTAATTGTCTTGTTATTTGAAAAATATGCGTATAAACTTCTCACAACGCAACCGATAAATTAGATAACTTGCTAGTTATTTCAGTGTGTGAGGAAGATGTCACCAAAAATCCGTTGGCCGAGTCACTGTCGAAAAGCGGGAGAGAGAAAACAACGTTACCTCGTTTAGAAGATTTCCACACTTTTCCTTAGCTGCGTCCTTCGAAAGACTTCGTACGAGAGCATGAAATATCACCACATCTCAGCTACCTTAGACGATAAACTAGCAACTAGCCACACTCTTTTTTTTAACCCATTCGGAGTGTGTCTGGATGTGAGTCCTCCCCTCACGCCGTCGGGGTTCATATAGCGTGAGTAGTAGGACAAAGGCTCCCGAAAATGCTTTGCTCCCGCCTTCCTCTGCGCACCCCACCCCCTTCCAGCATTGAGTATGAAATCTGTCTGATCATGCTTTCACCGATAATTTTTTTAAAAATATATATCTCATACCCATCACATTCTTGATCCCATCACATATTTGAGATAGGCCTAAATATAAACAATAAATAAATAAAATCAACAAATTCCATTTAGCACATTACTGTGGAGCCCCTAACTGGACATGGTGAAGGAAAAAAAAAATGAGATGGAGGATAAATCGCATACTTCCACAGGTGAAACCCAGTATAATAAAAGATTAGGCAAAAAATGCCCTTGCTTCTTCCAGCGAGAATCTGCAGTGGACACTTTACTATCCCATGAGGCCACGGGAGAGGATTTATGAATGGTAGTGAAGCGATGTAATGCTGGTTGGTCATATGATAATGACAACATGGCGAATGTAGTATGCCCAGATTACATTCATACTATAGCCTACACACTCATACTATATAGTAGTGTAGAATAGTATACTTTTTTTAAGGTCATGAAGTAATTACTTATAAGTACCTACTCGAGTGATTTCGGACGCAGCTTCTGTCAATGCTTTTGTGTTCTCTTGCAAATGTTTTGCTTTCCGCCAAGAAACTTTTACGTTCCCTTGCAAAAACTCGGAAATAGCTTAAAAGCATTGTTTTGCAAGTGAATGGAATGTTTCTCAGGAGAACGCAAAACGTTTCGCGAGTGAACGCAAAGTTTCTCGGCGAACTTCGCCAAAGAGGCGAACTTCACGCCTCTTTTTTTCCGTTTTTGTTTGTTGTCCACCTGAGCCCAATCTGGGTGTTTGGGATGTTCACAGTTTTGTATTTTTGAATAGTACGATTTTTAATAGATCATACAAAAACATACAACTAACAGTGTACGAATTAGCCACCAATTTGCAGAAACGTTATTTTCGGAAACAGATTGTTAAATAAACTTCCTTGATTAAAATATTTGACTTGGGCAATAATTATTTTTTATTTTTTTGTGTGTTCCATAGAAGAAAGGAAGTCAAACAGGTTTGCAATGATGTAGGTGAGTTAAGGAATATAAAATTTTTATTTTGGGGTGAATATCGCAGTCTTAATCACATTACAAGGGTGTATTTCAACATAGCTAGTATCAGGCGTTGTACAGGATTGCATTTTAGTGGCTATATTTTACAGGTCCTAACTGTGTCAGTGTTTAAAAATAAGTCATTGAAAAACTAAAATTGTTTGACAAATTTTACGTTTCTTGTTACGTTTATTTCAATGAACCATTGTTGATGTGGGTTTTTTTTCTTCAACGATACTGAATGCAGTTTTAATGTATTGTCATTCTTCCTTTTTCCTCTTGAGTTTTACTGGATTTAATTTGAGATTTTTGCTTCCTTCTTCACACAATAAACAAAACTGAAAAGATCTAGATGACAAATCACTCTAGTTTCAATGTGATATTTTTTTCCGTCAGTTGTGATGACAAATGATTATGGAACAACTTACTCATCTATTCATTTTCTCAATGCATGTAAAAGGAAGAAATTAACTGTCATTACTTACAAACAAGTTGGATTCGGAATGGACTAAAGTCCCATTCTAAGAGCTAATTAAAACATTTTCCTTGATTTTTTTTTTTACATTTATTTAATACATTTCATTGAAACCCTTTTTATAGAAAGGAAGGATGACAAGAAGTATCTTTAAAAGCATTGCCTGAATGTAACATGTGATTGTATGTAACCAACAGCTTTCCCTTTTCCTGCCGAGGATGGTGCTCGGAAGTTGTTGTTATTGAAGATCTTTCCTCCATTGCGTTTTCCACAGGATGAGGCTTTAAAGGGGGGCTTCCCTTTCTGAGTTCAGGGTATGTTTTTAACAGATCAACACATTCAATAACTCCAAGTGTGATTTGATAAGACTTATAGTTGCCTGTAATCTTCAATTAAAACTATATGTAGAAACAGTGCACCCAACTTTCGAAGACTTTGTATTAAACCAGCTGTGGCTTCTGGCAGCATTAACCACCAATCAGATGAACAAATGCTGACAATTCACATTTGTAAGGCAATGTGAGGGATGCTCGTTTAATGCACTATTTTCATCTATATCTTTGCAGAAAAAAAAACTACAGAAATATATTTAAAACACAACAAAAACTCTTCATACTTTTTATCCCAGTGCCACAGCCAACAGAATGACTGAGACTGAGCTTATTGCTCATCATAAACTAACAACACTGAAGAAATAATGATCCCTAAACAAAATGTCAAGCCTTTTATTGAGCCTTTGTCATAATATTTTCTACGCTATGCATCCATTTCTGTTAACTATAGACCAGCAGTACTTTTACAGAAGATTCTTTGGCTCAGGGACCTTTTTTCTTTTGCCAGAGCAATTTAGAAATCTATTTCAAACAAGTCTCTTAAAAGTGCTAGGTCATAGAAAAATCTGATAGCCTGCCAGTCAGATAAATGCAACTGTCTAATGTGGTTTGTTTCATGGTATTTTTACTGCTAACCACAACGCTTTTGACAATAAAACAAACTTCCATATTCGAAACATGTGCGGATCTAATCACTTGCATCCTAAGGTGAACCTCCACACTGCAGTGTTTTCCCAGAGGTTGGTTATTATTTAATGAACACAAATGGCCTAAAACACCTTAAGTTGCAGTCGACATTCAATGCTAGTAATTAACTAATGCCATAAACACACACAGTTGTTAGAGCTTCATTTACAGTTCTGCAGGGAAGTGAAATAGGTGCCAACTGTTGTAACGTTTACCACCTGTGTTGTTAAGCCTAATTTGTGATTTACCAACTACCGCTTACTTTACTGTAACATAAAATACTTTTACAGGTCCCTCCATCTTACACCTGTAATTTTTCTAATTTGAAAATTTCTTATTTTCTTCTTAAAATCAGATTTTTTTCCAAACTAATCCACTCCTGAATTAATGAGTGTTTTATAATGTGTTTATAATGCTGTTCACTTTGACATTGTGATTGTACATGAAGTTGCTTTTATTGTTTTCAGTGGTACACAAGGATCAATTTAGAAGGCTTTGAGTGGTGATCAAACTAAAATGTAAGTATTTATTCACTAATGATCTTCCATTCTCCCACAATCTCATTTGTGTTTAAATTCAGGTTTATAAAATGTGCATGGATTCACCAGGGTTGTGGTCACTGATGTAAGATTGCATTGGTTTGAGAGGTATGTATATATATATATATATATATATATATGAATGCCTATCTAAAAGTTCTGTATCATTTTTCTTTAGAAGACTTTGAAGTGGTTTTTAATGTTTTTTTCTGTCCTTTTTTAGAGCTTGACGGGTCAATGGACTGTCCTACCTTGTGTGTTAGATGGAAAAAATAACATGATTTTGGAATGGAGGTGAGTAAATCATTTTATTTTTGAGCAAACTATTCCTTTAACCGAACAATATAATGTTAACTCATTGAGCTCTAAAACAGATAAGAAGGTTGGCCAAGCAAATGGTATACCGGTAGTTCCCTTCTGGCAGGGATTTTCAATGTGACTGCTTAGCTATTTGGGGGTTGGGGTACAAACCAGTGGATGGGGGTTGGGCACTTGGGCTGTTTCACCCTTGTGTTAGATGACGGAAGAGGTGGGGGGGTGAATCTCTTCTTTCAATTAAGGTAAAGGGAGGATAGCGTAGTGAGACAAGTACTTTTCAGATACCAGGTGAAAAAAACAAGACTTCAAACTCCCAACCCCCTAAGTAAAAGCCATAGAAACAGACAATCTGGTGTCAAACTCCCCCGACATTGTAACAGATGGTTGGAGGTAGAGCCGTCTGGGGGGGGTGGGTTGAAACAGCAATTTCTCAAAGATCCCCATTAAAAGTTTCCTCTTTTCCCATTGAGTCTAGTTACCTGTAAAAAAAAGGGAGGAACAAATTAGTATGAAACAAATGGGGCATTTCAAAACCAGGACATTTGGTAAACAGTAATTTAACAATTTATTTGCACCCAATTTCCAAAAAAAAAAAAAAAATACCTTGGAAATTTCAGTAACCATACTATTAACCTGGAAACACCTAACAATACATGGAATCTATCTCTGTCTTCAATTTCCTGAATCTTGTTTGTGATATGGAACAAATCTTATCACTTAGAACAAATTAGTGTTGACAATAATCTTATTTCCTTCTTCCTTTTAGTCCCCCTGTGGTGAAAAGCAAGCTTTTAATGTTTCAAATGGCTTTGGTGTTTCTGACGTTACAAACTACCTTGTAGCAATCACGTTAAGGTGTGTTCGCCAACGAGTGGATCTCTGAGCTGGTGCAGGTCGATGGAGGCGGGGCTAATTTGCATATTAATAGAACCGTGTATTCCTAATGACGCAAAGGTGGAGAGTTACATTTAAGCTATTTTAAGGCATGAATAATATTTTTCAAGGAAAAAAATGTAAAACATGTAATTTTGGTGATCATATTCGTTTTCAGGGATAAAATTATTGACTGCAGAGGAACTTTAACACTGCTTTTGAAATGTAGTAATGCTTAAATGCATATTGCAGTTTAGAGGACCCAATGAGTCAATGTATACAAAAATAATGTAGGAACTATCATTTTTTTATACAATGTCTTTAACTTTTCTGGGCCGGCAAGTTTCAATCCCTTAGAAGCCTATGGTTGAGTGATCCACCTCTCAGATTTAATAAAAAAATATCTTAATTTGTGTTCCAAAGATGAACAAAAGTCTTAGAATGGGTTGGAACAAAATGGGGGTGAGTAATTACTGAAAGAATTTTTATTTTGGGGTGAATTATCCCTTTAACCCTGCCCAAACTGTACACAACATGAATGAATTGTGTGATAATCCGCTAATAGTCGCTAATAATGTATTTTGGATGTCAAACAGCTTTGTCTACTCTGTAAGTAATTTTGTGAGCACCATCACAAAGTCCTAAAATTGTTAAGGATTCTTCAATGTCCCGGCCCAGTGTGATTCACATCTCAGTGAAACAATCTCACATTGCACAATCGTTGTGAGATTTACAGATCAAGATTGGAAGTGTTGCAATGAATTTATTTATGTAGAAGACACTTTTATTAAAAGCAAATTACAAATAAGGAACATCACAAACATGGTATTATAGACGACAATATTGTGAATTCCACAAATTTCAAGAGAAGGCTGGAGAAGTCAACTTTTTATTTTGTAAAATTAATTAATAAAATGTATTTGTGGGAAGTGTTTTAGATTGTGGCTGTGCGTTTAGGTTAGAATAACACACATCATATCGAATAATCAGAGATATGATGTATAGGCTATAATAGTGTATGTTCATAAATGAAAGGGATATTTCACCCAAATAATAAAAATTTGGCATTATTTCCTGGTGTTTTTCTAAACCTGTAAGACTTTCATGCTTATGTGGAACACAAAAGAAGATATTTTGAAAATAATTATCTTTCTTTTTTATCATATAGTGAAAGTCATTGGGATCCAGTATAATTTGTGACCCAATTCGAATCAATCTTCAAAATATCTTTTGTATTCAGATTAATTAAAATGTGAAAAGTGACAGAATTGAATTTTTTGTGAGAATTACCCAAGAATACATAAAAATAGCATCAACTCGATAAAAGGTTTTGAGAAACAGATATGTAACTCATATTTTCGTGATGATGTCTGGTTCAGGCTTCTGTCAGTGAGTGGGCAGCGAGGGGCCTCACAGAAGCCTTTAGTTACACCGTGGTTTATAGGTCAGCTTTGCCTGGAGAAAGCACATTCTATGAAAACATTAACACACACAAAGCACCTCTGTTTTAGGAAACAGTCTCAATTTCCAAAGGTATTTGGAATTTCTAGAGAAATGGTTGTATCTTATGACAACAAGACAACAGTGTAGCGGCGCATTATTTGCAGTTTAAAATGATGCATCTCAAAAATACTTGGACAGAGAAAGTGACTGTGCATGCGAATGGAAAAGTTGATGACTTCCATCTGGTACACAATGTGCAGAGAGGGTGGGTGTGAGTTTTGGGGTTGACTGGTTGCTTTGTCATGCTATTTAAAATTGAATGTCGACCAATTTTGATACGAGTAGTTGTCTTAAATCTTTAAGAGACCCTGATTTTTTTTCCACCAAGACAATATTATTACAAGACATTTGCTTTGGCCAAGAAGGTATACATAGATGCATTTTTTGTAAAACAAATTGGTCATGTCTAAACTATGAAAGAAGATGTGTTTTCATGCCAAGTGCCTGTTGATCTTCTCGACAGTGTTTTACGTAACCAAGTCTAAAGGTCATTAGTATCACAAAAGCTGAATGAACCTTGTCTGAGAAATGTCTCAAACAATCATGATGTCCAACTAATCAGCCATAATGGGGGGAAGCATGTAATTTGGTTAAAGTATTTACACGTCAGTGCTCATCGTTCACACCTGCTTTGGCAGACAATGGCTCAATTTCATGCTTTCGCAGTTAAAACGGCTGTGCAATCACATACGCATAACAGAAAGCCACATGGTGCAGATGCCACACTTAGCAAACTTGAACTCATGAAAGGACAATGTCAGCACAGCATTCAGTGGCATGACCTGCTTTTGAATACATTACGTATGGAGGAGGAAGGGTGGACGTTTTAACAGCGCAAAGAATCTTGACAAATGTTGAGGACCCCTGTTCAATTGAAGAGGTCACTTTGGGTTGAGACTTCGCACCTTTTACCCCCACTCCTCAACCAGACGGTTGAAACTGAAAGCCATGTGGCTCCATAACTTTGCACCGTGAAAAGAAATAGCTTAGAATTTTAACACCAGACTGGAACTTGTAACAATAGCATTTAGAAGCGAATTGCTCTTTTACTCGTGTCGAGGTGGAAGAAGTTTATATCAACAAAATCACACCTAATGTTCATTGATGTTGGATTTTCAAATAATGTCTCAAGTTTGTCTTAAACTATGGGCATACTTGTATCAATCATCACCATTAAACTTGCAATTTTAAGAGACAAAAGTTTAAGTTCAGTGCTCAGAAACACATACCAATGTTTATTGCATTCTTACTTTGCATTGTCTGAAGTTTGGGTCCCCTCTAAAGCCAATCTGCTGAACTTCCTTTAAAAATGTACACAATAAAGTTTAATGACCTGTCTGCAAGCATAGATGATTATTGCTCTCCACGGGTCTTCTTGATTTTAACTCCTTTAAGGACTTTCAGCTCCTAAGGCTTAAGTTCCCACTGTCCCAACAAATTCCAGTGGTTGTTAGGTTTTGTTGGATTAGTGTCTTAATCCAACAAAAAGCTGAGGCAGTGTAAACCAGCCTTTAGTCTATACACAGTGATTTCTGTGCGAAAAGGAACACCTACTTTGGGTATGTGCAAAAGTGAGTGTTCCTTTTTACATTCGTTTTTTTGTTTTGTTTGGATGAATATATACAATTTAGACAATTTTTTCAAAATTTTGAAATGTAAAAAAAATATGTGTATCATAATTTAACAAATACACTCAAAACAATGGGTTGTTTGAACCCAAATGTGGGTCAAATATGGACAAACCCAAATGTTGGGTTAAAAATGTAATTTCAAATTTGAACCCAACTTCAACTTTCACTTTCAACTGTACATTTTTTAATTGCAATTTTAACCCAACATTTGGGTTTGTCCATATTCGACCCAAATTTGGGTTGAAAGAACCCAGAATTTTTTAAAGTGTATACATTGTATTATTATATACACTCTAAAAAATGCTGGGTTGGGTCACATATGGACAAACCCAAATGTTGGGTTAAAAATGTAATTTAAAATGTTAACCCAACTTCAACTTTCACTTTCAACTGTAAATTGTTGTTTAATTACATTTTTAACCCAACATTTGGGTTTGTCCATATTTGACCCAAATTTAGGTTGAAACAACCCAGCATTTTTTAGAGTGTATCATTGTGAAACGTATGGCGGCATCTTTCTGCAGTGCATAGTCAAAGCTTCTTATCAAAGGCTATTCACCATTGCCCAGTTTTTTTGTCTTTACAAATATTCTGTTTATAATTTATGTGAATAGCATTTCACATACTTGCACTTAGTGTAAACAAGATGCTTTTTGTTGCTATTTGTACTTTAGAGTAAATAGTCATACCAATTTTAATGCTTTAGTTATTCATTGTCCTTGTTTTAGATATGTTCTATTGTGCTGTCACGTAAATAATGCATTCACAATGTGACTTACACATTCTGGCATATACCTTAGTTCAAGTTTAAATGTACATTTCTCTAATTCTCATTAGATTAAGCAATGTTCATGTTGTCTATATATTTGATTAAATTCACATGTGTATTTAGGTGAGAAAATTCACCTTGTACCTTGTCAATTCCAGTCCAGTACCTTGTCAATTCACCTTGTCAAATCCAGACATTTGACTTTGATTCAATTAATTAAAAATATAGAAAATATTGCATTGTTCAAGCCCTTCACTAGTGACTTGTTGTATAATTAAATTTACAAAATTGCAAAATATTTCCCACTATAGTCTATTTAAACATTCCATGTTCTATATTATGACTGTATTTCAAATTATGTTTTTTTAAATTTTTTTGCCATTTATTTTTAACTGCTCCAGATTACTCTAACAGTCTTTTCCCAGGCATGATGGAGCTTTAGCCCAAGTCTGAAAAACAGCTGATCTATTTGCCTTGGCTGTAGCTTACCAAATGCTGAATGTCTTCTCAGCCATTCAGTGCAAATTAAAAGAACAAGTCAGCACAAATTAACTTAACTTCAGAGCTGTCATCTGTGCACAGCCTTGAGCCATGCGTTGGTGTTTTACATTAGTTTAAACTCACGCAATCAGGTCTGCTCCCCAGAAGAATGGAGCATTTTACCAGACAACTATTTAGAAGAGCTCAATTAATGTCTGAATGTCCCTGTCTTTGCTGACAGTAGGGGACAATCATTAATGAGGCCAAATTACTGTAGAGACTGTATATTTATGGTCGTTGTTGACCTGAATTATCCATGTGCAACATTTCATGAACTACCCTAAACAATTAGTTGCTTATGACTGGTTTAATGATAATTTGTTTGCCATTCAACAAGTAGACTAAAATAGTAGCACAATTGCATAATAAGCACAAAACCACGTCTTAGTAAAGGGAAAATTTCAGTGTCTGTTGTTGAGGCAACATGGTTAAAGTAAATTACTACTCAGCCATGTTACTCTATGTGGGATGAAGCTCGCACTTGGCTGTCTGGTGTAGTGGTTAAAGGGTTAGTTCACCCAAAAATGAAAATTAAGTCATTAATTACTCACCCCCATGCTGTACCAACCCCGTAAGACCTTCGTTCGTCTTCGGAACACAAATGAAGATATTTTTGATTAAATTTGAGAGCTGTATAACTACCACATTGGCTCCTAAAGGACTGCCTCTTGACGGCCCAGAAAGTCAATGAAGAAAATGTTTAAATATCCCAAGTGACTACCGTGGCTCAACTATATGTTTATCAAGCGACGCGAATACTTTTTGTGCGGAAAAACAAAAAAAATAACGAGTTTATTCGACTATTTCTTTTCTTCCTTGTAGGCCAGAACGAGAATTCCTTAGATTTCCACGACGCATGCGCGAGATTTGCGATCTGCTCACACCAGCCTTCACTACTTCAGATCGCAATTCTCGCGCATGCGTCGTGGAAATCTATAAGGAAGTCTCGTTCTGGCCTACAAGGAAGAAAAGAAATAGTCGAATAAACTCGTTATTTTTGTTTGTTTTTTCGCACAAAAAGTATTCGCGTCGCTTGATAAACATATAGTTGAGGCACGGTAGTCACTTGGGATATTTAAACATTTTCTTCATTGACTTTTTGGGCCGTCAAGAGGCAGTCCCTTAGGAGCCAATGTGGTAGTTATACAGCTCTCAAATTTAATCAAAAATATCTTCATTTGTGTTCCGAAGACGAACGAAGGTCTTACGGGGTTGGTACAGCATGGGGGTGAGTAATTAATGACTTAATTTTCATTTTTGGGTGAACTAACCCTTTAATTTTCTATGTTTGTATCTCAGAGTTTGCAGAGTTCAATTCCTAGAAGGTGCGATTCATAAGCCTTGGGTTCCTGCACTGTTGCCTCTGGCTTGCTTAGTTGGGGGACACTTAATATTCAATGGTAGTAAAGTATATCTCAATAAAATCAATTGTCTGAATTATAATCTGCACATATGACTTTTAGATGGACAGAAATGCAAATTAAAAAGTCTACACACATTTCTACTATAGATCCGGCAGTGTTGGACTTACAACGTTATGACACTGTCTAATCAATTTAGATTGATGGCCAATTCAGATTAAACTTCACTGTATAGGATGGTGTTTAAATTTTAATCAGCACAACCACAGCTACTAAGCTGACAAGATGATGCAAAACTGCAATTGCTCATGGGAAACAGCAAATGCTAGACAATAAATGCTTGCTTCATTGGTTTCAAGGGTTGGTGATGAATAAATGGTGTTGAATTCAAGGGGCTCATGTTCACTTTATCATGGATCTGAAGTTACCACGAGTGACAATGCAGCTGTAATAAAGGCTTTGTTATGTAGGGACATTGGCGTAGGTGAGCTAAAATTCCCTGAAGCACTTCATCGGAGCACTGGTAAATAAAGATGTAAAATCCATATCCACTAACCTTGCCAGTGAAATATTACCAACACAATAACACAATGCTCTTGAATGAAAACCCACCCTCGCCTTTCTTCTTCTTTGCTGTGTTCCAGGTCACTGAAACTGAAACGAAGACTTGTGAAAAAGTTTCAAGAAATAATCTACCCCCAAAATGAAAATGTTGTCATCATCAATTCATCTTCATGTTGCTCTAAACCTGTACGTCTTCTTCGGTGGAACATAAAAGGTATTTTAATGACACTTTCTTTATATTATAATAAAAGTGAAATGGGGCTGTCAAGCCAACCCGATCTGACAGGAATTCGTACGAATTTTACGAGCTGGCTAATTCGTAACAATTCGTGCGACCTCACTCGTACAAATTAGTAAGATTTTTCCAATTCGAATGAATTTGTACGAATGACCCACCCCTGACCCCGCCCCTAAACCTACCCATCACGTGGGTTTGGACAAATCGTACAAATTCGTACGAGTGAGGTCGTATGAATTAGTACGAATTAGCCACTTTTTAATCACTCGTACAAATTCGTACGGATTGGTCGTGAGATAGCGATGGTCAAGCTTAAAAAAGGACGTCCAAGTCTTAACTACTACATACTATAAATTTGTGACAAAAAGACATTATTCACTGATAATATTCCAATTTTTTTGATAACTGCTGTGACCAGATCATTAAGTTTGTGAGTTCAATTTAAAGGGATAGTTCACTTTGAAATTAATTTTTGATATGTTTTAGCTTATCTCAAGGGCATCCAAGATGTAGGTCTCTGTGTTTCCGCAGTATTTTCAATTTTGATATAATTTTGATAGATTTTCCTTCCAAATATTTAATTTTTATTCCACAGAAAATACAGCAGAATATGAGTGTGAAAAGCTATGAGGGACAGTAAATTATCAAACAATTTATTTTGCGTTGAGGTAAAAGGCAATGAAATGAGCAACAAGAACAAGATCTTCTGCCCGCAAGGTTCATACAAATTACATTTATATATATTTTTTTTTGAAGATCTATTTTCAAAAGGATTTTCTCTGCTGGCTGAAGACACAAGGGAGATAAAGAGATTGTAGTCAACCCATAGCCAAGTCGATTCTTTCTTAATGAAAACAGATATCTTCTGGAGTCCAGGAAGGGGAGCAAAAAAATAAAAAGTGATTCCTCGAAGAGGCTCTCATGAGAAGTGCATCGTGGGTGATATTATTCTAACCAGGTGTTTACATCAAGGTCTACTTTCACTGGATGAAACTGAAGCTGGACCAGAGGGAAGTAGCCGAGCGTGAGAGAGGGAAAAGTATGTAGCCAGGCATAACAGATCCAATTTAATTTCCTTTTAAGATGTACCATTTCAAACTCACTGGTGCCATATAGTAAGCACAGATCGTCAAAATACCTCAAAACCACCTCAAATGATTCTTAACAAATCCAGGTCCCAAATAAAGTTGTGAATTTATTTAAAACAAGAAGGATTGACTTCATTTAGAGTTTTCTAGCATTTGGTGTTTACTGCAAAATGTACCGAACATGCAGATCCAACCACTGTCGACTTTATCAAGGATTTTTTATGGCCTCCAAAACCTTTATTTGTCAGCCGACTTGTTTATCACGTTTTGGGTGTGTAGCAACTCCTTTTTCGCTTTGTATAGGAACGGAATACAAAAGTACAAACCTGGAAAAGAAAATAGAAATTCATTCTCATCAGTCAAGAAGATACCAATTTTTAATTGAGATTTACTGTTAAAGTCAGCATGAATTTCCATTTGCAACTATTTCCTTAATGTGATGTCTTATTCCTTAAAAAAATGTTTGTATTGTGAAAAGTGGGCATTACAAACAAAAATTAAGTCATAGTGACTTTGCTAAAACTATTCCTACGTGTCATCCAATAGTCGGTGTGACCTAAGTGAAGTCAGCAGAAATTTCAGAGGAAGAGACTACATTTTCATTACAAACTATGAAGCCATAATGTGGACCAATTAATTGTTTAACTTCACAAAAGATGTGCATTAAGGGAATAAATAGGTCTATTTTGAGTTCATCATGACTTTAATTTTCAGCCAAATGTCTCACGTCTATCATAGTAAACTGTGGGGATGAAATATATTCCTCATGCAGGGACTAATTTACAGCCTCAATTTGGTACCATAGTTTTACATTGTTTTAATTTATTAGGAATTTTATTACTCAATGAGAAATACATTTTTATTTTGGTTTCTACAAACCCTCTGCAAACAAACCCTTCAGAATGACTTACTGAAAAGAATTGGATCTTTTTTATTTGTTGGCAGTGAAGCTATCCAGCACTGCCACGTTGGATTCATCCCATTTGACTACAGCTGTTTGACTGACACTAAAAGCCAAGGGAGGACATGCTAAATAGGGTTAACACATGAATCTCTGCTTGTGTGCTAATCCTCCATGCCCTGCACCACAGCAAAATATTCCTTCCTAGTTCCTTATCAGCCGAGGCATTTTCCTGAAATCAGACCAAAAAAAGAAAAAAAAAACACTTCCCTTTGGCCCTGAAACTTTTGCACCAGTCAGGCAACATCTGCAAAGGATCACAGAAATCAGACTAACAGTTTTGTCACTGTCCTAATAGATAAATATCGTAACAGCTGCACTTTAACTCCACTAGCATTCTGAAAATGCCTCTCATGAATGCATGCTAAATTGTTTTGGGCAGAATGGTCACACTTACATAGACTACAAATGTATGCTGGCAGGGTTGTGCACCATCCATAATTGATTTTTTTTCCTGAATTTGAATTGAGGTAGCAAACTGAATCCAATCCAACTGAAAAGCAACTATAGCAAAGTGAAAATTTTGATGGTTTTATAGGCCATAGATAGATAGATAGATAGATCTCTCAGTCTCCTGCATGAGCCTGTCAATCGATCATGTTTTGAAAAGCACTGCTCACCTCCATGATATGGAAGCTTGCGACATTTTATCTCACAATTGCCAGTTTACATCTCGCAATTCTGACTTTATTTCTCAGAATTGAGAGATATAAAGTCACAATTGTAATAAATTGAGAATTCTGACTTTTTTCTCGCAATTGTGACTTTATATCACGCAATTCTCGCTATATCCTGCAATTCTGACTTCATAACATGCAATTGCAAGTTTATTTTCTTTACTGATTTTTTTGCCCTTAAAATTGGACTTTATAACTCGCAATTGCGAGTTTTATGAAAAGATGTCAGAAATGCGAGATATAAACTCGCAATAGCGTGTTATAAAGTCAGAAGTCAGAGTTATAAAGTCCAATTCTAAGGGAAAAGAAACTTCTGAGAAATTGTTTTTCTCAGAATTGCGAGTTTATATCTCACAATTCTGACTTTTTAACACGCAATTGCGTTATATCATGCAATTCTGACTTTATAACACACAATGTGACTTTATACAAAACAATTTTGTCTTTAACTTGCAATTGCAACTTTATATTACGCAATTCTGACTACATCTCGCAATTGCAAGTTTATTTTCTTTACTGACTTTTTTCCCCTTAGAATTGGACTTTATAACTGGCAATTGCGAGTTTATATAGATGTATAGATGTGTGTAACTTTATATCACGCAATTCTGAAAAAGTCCCATAAAAAGTCATAATTGCGTGATTACTTTTTTTATTTTTCATTCTGTGGCGGAAACAAACTTCCATAAGGTGATGCTCTGTTGTAGTGAATTCAAAGCATTCAGTTAAAAGTTTCATTGGTTTACTGGGAATCACTGGTGTTGGTCTTCAATGCAAATGAACCTACTCTATGTCTACTTAAAATATTTTAGGTCTCCATTTCTTTTAGAAAGAAATACAGCACATTCAAGATTGTTTACCGCTGACTGGCAACCTCAATCTCCTTTTTAGAGGAACGTGGTCTGGAAGTTGTTCATTGACATGCAGGTTTTGATTGACTCTTACGTAAGTACTGTTACATCTTGGCTTCTTGATGCAGTTGAGTAAGAATCTACTCCTCATGTTGTCAGATGTGTCCAATTTGATTTAAGGAGAGACTAAACAGAAAAGAACATACGGCAGCATTACAAGTAGAAACATTAAAAGTGCAACAGACAGCAGATAAGCAATGGTTTGAAAACATAAGACATAAGCTGTTACAAACGTCTCCGGTCATTCATGTTTGGATTATAGTATTTGGCTTCTTGTTTGAATTACCCTTGTGATTGCATGTTCTTGGAATTAAGACTGCTTGCTAAGATTCTCACCTCTCATCGAGGTCCATGTGTGTGTGTGTTTATGTGTATTTAAGTGTCTTGACTTGGTAGGCAGACACGTGTTTCTAATGTACTGTTAAACGTCAGTATTGACTCATTCTGCATTAGTGTTCTCGGAGCCACCACACATTATTTGTACCATGTCAAATTTAAGACAACTGATGCCATTTTATAGAAAACCATCCAAACTATGTGAGATTCAGCAGTAATGCTCTGGGCTGAGCTAAATCATAGCCTTGTGAATGAGAAAGCTGATTGATAACAAGCGTTATACGTAGGAGAATTCAGGATTATGGACATTATGTAACTATTCTGTACGTCCCAATTATCATAAACAATAGTGTTTTGAACATAAAGTGCATCATGTTGTATACAGTGCAAGAAACAAAGGGCAAATCTATTTGAATATTATGAAATGAATCTATGAATTTACCTACAGACTTATCTGATGCAACACATTCATTTTTGGATGGATAGGATAGTAGAAAGCTGAACAGTAAAAAAATGTAGGTTAACACTAACAGGCCTACATTTAACAGACTTGTTGAACTGGAAGAATGTTGATTACCTTATATCACTCACTATAATCAGACCACTATGTCTCATGCTCTTAAAACAATGATGTTTTTTTTTTTTGAATGACTAAATTAATGGATTTGGGTCATTATAAAATTGAAGATAAATTTACACTAAACTAAACCTTTATCTTTTAACTAAATATATTGCAATAAGTTGCATAATGCCACACAGTGAATTTTTACTTTTTGATCCAGTTAATTCACATGATCCGATTCAAAATAACAAATCTCAATCTTTGCACACTTAGGAATGCCTTGTACAATAAACATGCTCAAAGACAGGCGACCCAACCCTGGGAAAACAAACATAATTATTAAACATCATTACAATCATTAATATCCACACCTTTACAAACAGAAAAGCTGACAGATTCCTATAACTTGTTTAAGTGGTTCGTCATGTGTGTGTGTTGACCTAGATGGTTTAATTAAAGGAGTGACAATCTCTCTCTTTTTTGGTAGGCTACACTCTAAAAAAATGGTTCTTTACATGTAATCACAGTTCTATTTAGAACCTTATCGACCTGAAGAACACTTTATGTTTTTATTACTTTATTACTTTTTGTTTTTCAAATCTGTAACTGTCAAAGCCACCACAACTACAGACTGTCATCTTAGTCTCAACAGGTAAATTATTTCTTTCTTAAAATGTCTATAAATTATCACTTTAAAAAGTGTAGCTGGTTTCCTACCAATAATTTCTTTTTCTCTTTTTAGTTTAACTGAACATGTAAATGTAAGCAGCTCTGTTCAGTTAAGGATACACTCATCTTCTCTTCTCCAAAGTAAGTAACAGAGATATGGAATTTATAAACATTATGTCTTTATGCCTAAATATACACAGTCACAAAGCACATTAAAGCTATCCCATGACTTTATATCACTATTTACGGTAAAGAACTCATAATGTCTATTTTTGCTAATTTTGGCCTTAATGAACAATTATTTTTACGATGATCAAATGGAAGAGAGGCAATGTAACTCTAAACTCAATTGTATATTACAGCTATTGTCTCATATCTTAACCTCATCACCTGCAGAGAGATACTGCTATTTGAAATAAATAAACACATAATAAGGGACGTAAAGGGGATTGTGAAGATATTTCACTGGAACTTGGTCTTATATATACAGTATATCTATATCTTGTTCAATGTCAATTGTTATTATTAATGTATTTAGCAAACAACTCTTGTTAGAGCACTGTCATTTTTCTGCCATGTCAATAAAAGAATAAAAGTAATTGACACAATGCTGTTTTTTAATATAAACCCCAAATATGAGCCCTAAGACCAGGCTGACAGAGGACTAACAGACAATATTAATAAATACAATATAAAAATATGTATATAGTAATATTTATAACATGAAGATACTAACATATATGTTGAAAAGGTTATTTATAACACCATTAAGGTTATAGCACTTTCGAGGCATGGTTCTTTATGGAACCTGTAATAATTCCTGTCTTGTCTTGTGTGGACTTTTTGTCATTTCCTGTGCCATGTTTTGTAGTCCTTTGTAGTTCTTCTTGTTTATTAGTCTCCCCGGGTGTTTCTAATTAGCCACACCCTCTTGTTATCTTGTTTGCCTGTGTATTTAAGCCATGTGTGTCGTTTCATTCTTTGTGAGTTCTTAATGGTGTATGTTGGTTGTTTTGTTCCCGAGTTATGGAGTCTGTGTCTGAATTTGTGATTCAATTGATTCAAAGCAGATGCAATTTCTGCATCTGCTTTAGCCACATTTATACAGAACCTTATGAGAAGGGTCCTATTTAGCTCCAAAAAGGGTTCTGCTAATGTTACAAACCAAAGAACCCACATTTGGTACTGTTTGGAAGAAAAAGAAAAAAAACACTACCATTTTTCTTAAGCAACCGGTGAATGACCAGGGCATTCTTTCAGCCTTGGCCTGAACAGCAATTGGATTGCTGTTTTAGGAAGTGTGTCCACAAGCTTATCTAATCTAATTGACTGAGCTAAAGCAAAGCAAACAGCTCTGACCGTGTCAGAGGGGGAAAACTCAGAGATGATGCTAAATTAAATGAGATTTTATTCAAGAGCTGTCTGAATGGTGTTTGAGCTTGTAGAGAATGCAGTTTGTAGAGACGTTATCTTATTTCACAGAAAAGATGTCTTCACATCTGTTGTGCTTCTCTGTTACATTTCCTGGCCCTGGAATAAACAAGTCAATGTTTGTTTTAAAGACATTTTGTGCTAGTAATCCACCAAGGTATGTATGCAGATGGAAGTTAGAGACAACGCACATGGTAAATACAGACTTGTTTAGCTGGTTCATATACTCCACATTAGCTTACATGTACGTGAATCTGTATATGCATGGTGACTTGTAGTTTCTTTTGTAAGCTATCTTTTGTAATAAGCCAGCCATCATGACATTCCTTTACATGATTTACTGCTTTCTTTGTAATATATTGCTTAAATCGTTATTATATCTTACAGTAAATAGTTTGTATTTCAGCTTTAAATTATATTTAAATACATTTAATTACTGAAGTTTAATACTCAAGTTAGAAGTTTAATACTTAAGTAGTTCACTGATAATTTACTCACCCCCATGTCATCCAAAATGTCCACGTCTTTCTTTCTTGAGTCGAAAAGAAATTAAGGTTTTTGATGAAAACACTCCAGGATTTTCTCCATATAATGGACTTTACTGGTAACCAAATGGTTCAATGTCCAAATGAGAGTTTCAGTGCAGCTTCAAAGGGCTTTAAATGACACCAGATGATGAATAAGGGTCTTATCTAGGACCCTTCGAGTCATGACCCGAAAAAATATTTGTTCATTTTGATGAATAAGTTTGAACAGGAGAGTCACGAACGCGCATCACAGAACAGAGCAAGGTGACCATTTGAGCTTATAAAACTTAAACTTTTTTTTTTTTTAAATGAGCGATCATTTCGCTTGATAAGACCCTTATTCATCATCTGGAATTGTTTAAAGCCATTTGAACAATTTGCAGTTTGTACTAAAAGTGTCTTTTGGACATTGAACCGTTTGGTTCCCTCTGAAGTCCATTATATATATGGAGAAAATCCTGGAATGTTTTCATCAAAAACCTTAATTTCTTTTCGACTGAAGAAAGAAAGACATGGACATCTTGGATGACATGGGGGTCAGTAAATTATCTGCATTTTTTTTTTTTAAAGTGAACTATACTCCTTTAAGGGTAGAGATCTATAACTGATATTATTGGTTTGATTGTTATTGTTTGCATAAATTATAATTATGCAAACACTGTAGCCCCCCTCCCTTCAGAGCGCCTCCAAAGGCACGCCTTCTTCAAAACACATGAACGCACACAGCAGAGTTTGCGAGAGATGGCAATAAACAAACACATAAACAACATAGGGCCCTATCATACACCCGGTGCAATGCAGCGCCAGGCGTGACGCAAGTGTTTTTGTTTGTTTCAGCCTGATGCAATTATCATTTTCATGTCCTGCACCACATTGTTTAAATCGCAAACGCATTTGCGCCAATTTGTGTGCCTATGGGCGTGCGGGTTTGAAAACGAGGTGTGTTCCCGCGCATTATTGGCACGTTGCTATTTTGAGGCAACTGAAATAGACTGTGCCATTGACCAACAAAAACCTGGTCTGAAGTCAATGGTGAAATATTTATTTTGTTATTTAAAGAGCGCATTAGTAACACAATGCATGTACACTTTGTCACGCCAACGGCCTCACGCCATTCTCCCGCGGCCCTCACTCGTCCCGCTCGTCACAGTAAACATGATGAATGGCGACTGTAGAACGCAAAAGCCGAATCCCGGACATTTCAAGCTAAGTCGAAACACATTTTTGGGCAGACTCATCAGTAGCCTAGATTTGTTGTTTAACTACTGCGCTCTGTTACCGGTAGGCGTGGCCTCCTTGGGCAGCGAAGCAAGTGCATTGTGGGAGTGTTTGTTTTTCATCCACATAAGCCAAAAATACATTTTCTGGCTTTTCTCAGTCTAGAAAGCTCCAAATTCAAATTAATCTCACATTTCTTCAAGATATATGACCCATTTTAAATACACATTCATCTTTTCAGAGGTGAGGTCACCCTTTAATATAACCTCTTGTTTGCGTTACCTGTGTCGTTCTTATCTGTGACAGTAAGCATGAAAATGCAGGAATGAATTAGGATTATTGTCTCAGTAATAAGCCAGGATGTGAGTTAATTAAGTCTAAATCAGAGAGATTCATTCCACGCCAAATGCCTCCAGCGCATATTTGATAAATCCTGGACTTAACAAAGCAAATTTTGTTATTTCAACTTAAAAAGTAAGTGTTCATTTGGCCTTAAAATGTAAAGTTTAGTCAACTTGAAATGTGAAGTACTATTGGTGCGTTCACGTGCTATGGAAAATACAATACTTTCCACTTGTGAACTGGTGTTGCGTTCAAGTGCTTTTGTTGTCGTAATGTGGTCAAAAGATGGAGACCCAGACCTGTTAAGGCGGGTATACATGGTTTTTCATCATGCATTGCGGTATGAATGAATTATGATCTGAATTGTCTATGTAATTTACTTTTCCGAATTGAATATTCTGCTTGTCACCATTGTTGAGAAGCAGTAACTGAATCTTGAGGGATGTGTGTGCCTATAAGTAATAATGTTTTTTTAAACAACTTTTAAGAAATCCTTTATATTACATCTCAAATTCTGGATATTTATGCAGAATCTCAGTTATGCTGTAACCAACAAAATAAATCACAAACATACATTTCAAATGATGAATGTCATAATATAACCAACACCATTATATATTTTTTTCTTTGTTCATCTGACAGGTTATACTCAGATGCAACAGCCAATTAATAATTTAAAGTTAATAATATAAGGGTCAAGAGCCCAAAGCAAACACTGATCTCCATAGTGGTGGCTTACAATTTTAGATTTTCTCCTTCAGTGATTCTGCTAGTTATCATCAGGTGTTTTCAATAATGCTCAATCATCACTAAATTAATCACTTAATTATCTCATTAACTTTAACACTCTTGAGTATTAATTTAACACTCATATCTGCATCATATCGTCCATGTGAAAGCAGGTGAAGGTGATTTACTACTAATCAAGGAACCGGCTTTACTAATTAGATGCCCATAACAATATCACGCAATATATCGCCCAGTCCTAATATTTATATTGATGATTTGTGTCAGACATAGAAATAAAATAACTTTTAAAAATGGTTCAGTGAACTTGTGCGAAGAGGGAAAGATCTGTTTTCAGTAACATAATATATGAAAAAAAAAAACAAAAAAAAAAAAACAACCTTGCCTGAAGTAGAGCTTTTCTGAGAGAACTGTTCGGCTTTGTGTATATATTTAATATAAGGGTTGCACTACATAAAAAGAGCCACAACAAACTCATCATACCTGGCTGAACCCTCTAAACCTGTCTCTACTAGACAGGAGTTCAGAAGCAATAAAGGGCCTCTGCAAACAAAAGAATTACTGTAAAGCAGTTCATTTCCTGTTTTTGCTTCTTGATCCACACCTTGCATGTTTGGCTGAGTGTGGATTTAGTGAGAGATTTGGAGATGTTAGTAGAGATCCTGGCGCAGTCCCAGTTTCACAAGGTGTGTGCAGTGTCCCGACGGGACAAACAGCCACAGAAACCGAAAATTATCGGGCCAGCAGCATATGTCCAAATTTCAATCTTAACCGTTCTTAACGATCTTAAAACAGGGATCTAAGTGTAAAATACCCAACTTGTCCTTTAAGTAGCCTATCCTAAATGATGTTCAAGCTACCACCTCTGGTATGTTTTCTGGTTCTAAACAGGAGATATCAGTGAAGCTTGCCAAGCTGATTTTCTGTTACATTCCTTCTGGTCTTTCATCATATCAGTTTGAAATGTATCTGGTTACCATAACAAAAAAACTTCACAGACTTGCTGCTGCTCCCTGACGACCACTCAGTGCAAATATTGTCTCAAGCTAGCTTGCTAAGCTGGAGAAATGCCCAAATAAAAATGGGTTTTCAACAATAAACTGAAATAATCTTTCTTCACACATCATTGGAAACTGCACTTGAGGTTTTGCTGTTACAAATGTTAATGTTCTTGAAATTTCAGGTCATGCAGCATAAGGACAATACACACTGTCCCTTTTTTTAACTTTTTTTTTTTTAGGTAGTTAGCATTGTTTCATTTGAAAGTACTTTGTTTGAATAGTTTTAGGTTTCAACCTTGTGAATATTTTGTGTAAAAAATGAATGAAATGTTTTTAAATTGTCCATACTTCCACAAGCAGAAACAATACATTTCTAACTTAACAAATTTATTTGCCTTTGATAATGTTTTATATGCATGGAAAATTAAAATCGGGAGCTGCCTAAATAAAAGGGTTGAAACACAACATCTTAAACCAGCATTTTATTTGCTGGTCTACTGGTCTGGTTGGTCCCTGGTTGGTTTTTGGACAGTTAGCCACCCATTTGCATCTTTTAGGAATAATGTTATTCCTTTCATTGTTTCAAACGGTGGGCACAATAACTCCCGGTTTGAGACTTCACCTGATCTGGCATAGGCTAAGCCGGAAATTACGAAAGAAATGAGGTATTTCGTGAGTTCAGGTCTGAACAGGTTCCAACATATTTTTCATCCCACAACCAGCAGTTCGGATTCAGAGTTAGAAATGAGGTGTGACAGAATATTTTGTCCTTGTACTTTTCCAAGATGCAGGCCCACCCCGACGGCTACATAAAAGATTTTTTTTATTTTTTTTATTATTATTAGCTGACACTAATAATTTTATTTTCTGGGGCTGATCATTTTAATTTTAATTTAGAAACTTAGTTCAAGTGTAACACCGTGAATTTTAACATGGTATTCTCCTTACAACAAGCTTTCCCAAAACATACAAATTAAGTTAATCAAGTTGAGAATCTTGGACAAGAGAAAACAAATATCATGTCATAAAAACATTTCTGGCGAAGTAGTCTGTTTTTAGAAACCAGAAAAACAAAGTCCTGACTGTAGGTTTCAGGAAAACGTGATTTAAGTAAAAATTTACTCACCTGACGACTCATCTTTGCGTGACTAAATGTTAGTCATGTTTGCCCTGCTAAAAAAACAAAAGAAAAACAACAACAACAGGATTGCTTATTCTAATCTGAGACCAATTCTGCCCTCTAGTGGAAAATCAAAAGTCAAACTCTGAAAAGAACAGTATGTTTTAAAAGAACCAGTTATATTGGTCTAACTGCTTTCTTTAAAACAAACAAGTAACCTTATACGATTTATAAAGTATAACAACTGCTATCAAACTCATTAGTCATTGATAAACTATCAAAACAGTCAAAATTTGGACTAATTTTCTAAAGCAAAGAGTAAAACTCTCTAATAAGGTATGAGAGGCTGTGCTGTATCGTGAATAAGTAACGGCTGAAGGACGTTGTTAGACACCAAACCGCTTGAGTGAGCCTACCAACGCCCTTCAACCGTTACTTATTCACAATATACAGCACTTGCCTTGAGTACCTTATTGCTTTTATAAAACGGTTACCGCACAATAAAAATTTTTAAGTAAAAAAATATGTAAATTAGTGCAACTCTCATGAGGTAAAATCACTAAAAGCCTTCCTTCCGCTAGAAAAAATAGTCCCTGACCGGGAACAGCAACAACGTTCCAATGTGTAATATGCATGAAAGCTCAAATCAAAACAATAGAGTGCCGAAGTGATGACGTCACTTTGTAGGACAACTCGGAAGCTAGCGGCGCATGGGTTCCCTCGATCGAAAAGCAATGCATTTTTCCCATAGACTTTTGGAAAATCGCAAAAAATAAGATCTGTGTTCAACAAAGAGTTGTGAGCCTTACACGTTTTATCTATCAAGATAATCTTTACAAGTTAATCCAAAATTTATCAATTTTTAAGCCTATATAAAGTTTTTTTAAAAACAAAAGCAGACAGTAAAGTTTAAAAAAAGCACAAGCAGGTTATAACTGTGTGTTCTGTGTCATAGATCAAAACGTGAATATTTAGAGGCTTTGTTCACCACAGACCTTATTTCAGGCGATTTAGCAAAAACCCGTTCAAAAATCCCATAGACTTTAGAGCGAGGGAACCAGGAGTGCTAAAATGCTAACTCACTTCCGCGTTTTGGCCTACAGAGTGACGTCGTAACTTCGGCACTCTATATAGGAACCACAGTGTTGCGCAGTGATAAATATAAGCGTTGGGTAAATCGCTCATAGCCGTGTTTTATCATGATAAAGCGCAGCTATTAACCAATCAGAATCAAGGATTGGAACTAACCGTTTTATAATTGTTAATAGCCTACTTCATATTCTCAAAATATGAAGGTTTTCTCTGCATAATGGTTTCCACTACTGTGGAAGTGTGCATAAATAAAACCAGTCTAGTATGAAACGACGTGAAATTAAATGTGTGATTTTATAGGAACAGATTTTTGACTGTTCTGTTGCCAAACAACATTTGCTGAAGCTCCTGATAATGAGACCTCAAACAGTTGCTACAGGCCTTAAATACCTGGAGCATCTGTGGCTTGACAAAACAAGACAAGACACAGACATCAAGACGTCACCTGGATGTCAGCCCAGACTCTCTGTTCAAGTTTTCTTAGTTAAATTACCGTTTTGCATGCAAACCACTCAAAAAGTCCAAGTCTACAGACTTTACGATAAATATCAGAAAAGAAGATTTGGTGAATCTAGGAGTCAAACACACAGTGGCTTTATTAACACAAACACGTGAATCGTGCACGCTGAAGCGGTTTGAAAGCTGCATTTGCAGTCCAACATAAACAGCACCAGCAGAATATCCTTGCTTTTGACTGACATATAAGCATTGCTTTGATTGACAGGCTGTATTTTTCAGGGCTTGGATCTTGGCGTGGCAGAAGGTTGCAGTAATACCATCCTCCTGCCCACAGTCTGTGCTTCATACTCACTGACGCACTGTCTGCCTTATTGCGGCTGAGTAATGTCAGGTGCTGATAGTGAGCGTCTACTCCTCCAGGTCTGTGCTGACGCTGCGTTCTGACGGAATGTTGGAATCGTGTCCTGGGATTTACGTCGGGGGAGGAGGAGATCACCACCGTCACTGAGAGACCTCAGACAACAGTGCTGTGTCACTAACAAGATCCAGATTTGAGACAGATGGCTTTTTAAATTAAAGGAAGCAACAACAAAAACAAAAAACTGTGAGCAGATAAGAAATGGAATTTAAATTTAGCATAATGGAAAACTGCAGCTCCTCCACTGTAATATAAAATAACAACGATGATCAAAATAATAAATATTTCTTGAGCAGAAAATCTGCATATTAGAATGATTTCTGAAAGATCATGTGACTCAAGATGCCGATTTTTTTTAAAATATTGCTGCTTTACTGTTTTGTGTTAACTTTGTTTTGCTTTTTGCTGTTTAGTTACCTTTTCTCATTATTTGATTAGTTTGATTCAGGTGTGTCTTGTTTTCTTGGTCAGTTGGCTTTGTTTCTTTCAGTTGAATGTTTGTTCAAGTTGCGTTTTAACCGGTTGTTCTGGTCTTGATTTTTTGTGTTTTATGTCTAGTGATTTGTTTGAGTAAAGGTAAGTTTACTGCTGCACCTGTCCTCAATCCTCACCATTGTTGCAAACTGATTGTGACAGTTTGATCAAATAAATGTTGCCTAAGCACAAGAGACGTCATAAACACTATAAGAAAGTTAAAGACATCGAAGTTTTCAATGACAGACAGTGTACAACCTGTTTCAAACTCGGAATATAGCTATTAGTCCTGTTTATAGATATACATGTGTACGTTTGTTGATACGGTATTAAGTTGTATCTGACAGGGCTTTCCAGCTCTTACACACTGAAATATTCCCTGGCACTGATTGGAAAGAAAATTACCATCCCTCATCTGACACAATTTGCGCTTCTTATAAAAGCTCATGAATATTTAAAGGTTCTGCTGACATAGGACATTCATCTTTGGAGAGCAAATGTCAACTTCGTTTTTTTCATTTTCCAGAGAAAAAGTGAGAGCACACCTCTCCTGTCATTAGACAAACAGTTCTGTGTATAAACAACGCATTCTCATGGCGTCATATAGTGACGCTTTTGACATCCAACGCACATGGCACTCTTTAGCTCAATATAACACGCTATAGACTTGATGAGCATAAGAGACTTCTTTCATGGCATTTTTCTTTCTTTTTCTTGCTTCCATGAAAAGTCATAAGCACTAAACAAAACTGAATGTGAAGACGGGGATATTTTT
>NW_024121277.1:4376584-4576065 GCF_016745375.1 Pimephales promelas | reverse complement strand
TCTGACTTTATTTCTCAGAATTGAGAGAATAAAGTCACAATTGAATAAATTGAGAATTCTGACTTTTTCTTTGTGACTTATATCACGCAATTCTCGCTATATCCTGCAATTCTGACTTCATAACATGCAATTGCAAGTTTATTTTCTTTACTGATTTTTTTGCCCTTAAAATTGGACTTTAAACTCGCAATTGCGAGTTTTATGAAAAGATGTCAGAAATGCGAGATATAAACTCGCAATAGCGTGTTATAAAGTCAGAAGTCAGAGTTATAAAGTCCAATTCTAAGGGAAAAGAAACTTCTGAGAAATTGTTTTTCTCAGAATTGCGAGTTTATATCTCACAATTCTGACTTTTAACACGCAATTGCGTTATATCATGCAATTCTGACTTTATAACACACAATGTGACTTTATACAAAACAATTTTGTCTTTAACTTGCAATTGCAACTTTATATTACGCAATTCTGACTACATCTCGCAATTGCAAGTTTATTTTCTTTACTGACTTTTTCCCCTTAGAATTGGACTTTATAACTGGCAATTGCGAGTTTATATAGATGTATAGATGTGTGTAACTTTATATCACGCAATTCTGAAAAAGTCCCATAAAAAGTCATAATTGCGTGATATTACTTTTTTTATTTTTTCATTCTGTGGCGGAAACAAACTTCCATAAGGTGATGCTCTGTTGTAGTGAATTCAAAGCATTCAGTTAAAAGTTTCATTGGTTTACTGGGAATCACTGGTGTTGGTCTTCAATGCAAATGAACCTACTCTATGTCTACTTAAAATATTTTAGGTCTCCATTTCTTTTAGAAAGAAATACAGCACATTCAAGATTGTTTACCGCTGACTGGCAACCTCAATCTCCTTTTTAGAGGAACGTGGTCTGGAAGTTGTTCATTGACATGCAGGTTTTGATTGACTCTTACGTAAGTACTGTTACATCTTGGCTTCTTGATGCAGTTGAGTAAGAATCTACTCCTCATGTTGTCAGATGTGTCCAATTTGATTTAAGGAGAGACTAAACAGAAAAGAACATACGGCAGCATTACAAGTAGAAACATTAAAAGTGCAACAGACAGCAGATAAGCAATGGTTTGAAAACATAAGACATAAGCTGTTACAAACGTCTCCGGTCATTCATGTTTGGATTATAGTATTTGGCTTCTTGTTGAATTACCCTTGTGATTGCATGTTCTTGGAATTAAGACTGCTTGCTAAGATTCTCACCTCTCATCGAGGTCCATGTGTGTGTGTGTGTGTTTATGTGTATTTAAGTGTCTTGACTTGGTAGGGAGACACGTGTTTCTAATGTACTGTTAAACGTCAGTATTGACTCATTCTGCATTAGTGTTCTCGGAGCCACCACACATTATTTGTACCATGTCAAATTTAAGACAACTGATGCCATTTTATAGACAACCATCCAAACTATGTGAGATTCAGCAGTAATGCTCTGGGCTGAGCTAAATCATAGCCTTGTGAATGAGAAAGCTGATTGATAACAAGCGTTATACGTTGGAGAATTCAGGATGATGGACATTATGTAACTATTCTGTACGTCCCAATTATCATAAACAATAGTGTTTTGAACATAAAGTGCATCATGTTGTATACAGTGCAAGAAACAAAGGGCAAATCTATTTGAATATTATGAAATGAATCTATGAATTTACCTACAGACTTATCTGATGCAACACATTCATTTTTGGATGGATAGGATAGTAGAAAGCTGAACAGTAAAAAAAATGTAGGTTAACACTAACAGGCCTACATTTAACAGACTTGTTGAACTGGAAGAATGTTGATTACCTTATATCACTCACTTTAATCAGACCACTATGTCTCATGCTCTTAAAACAATGATGTTTTTTTTTGAATGACTAAATTAATGGATTTGGGTCATTATAAAATTGAAGATAAATTTACACTAAACTAAACCTTTATCTTTTAACTAAATATATTGCAATAAGTTGCATAATGCCACACAGTGAATTTTACTTTTTGATCCAGTTAATTCACATGATCCGATTCAAAATAACAAATCTCAATCTTTGCACACTTAGGAATGCCTTGTACAATAAACATGCTCAAAGACAGGCGACCCAACCCTGGGAAAACAAACATAATTATTAAACATCATTACAATCATTAATATCCACACCTTTACAAACAGAAAAGCTGACAGATTCCTATAACTTGTTTAAGTGGTTCGTCATGTGTGTGTGTTGACCTAGATGGTTTAATTAAAGGAGTGACAATCTCTCTCTTTTTTGGTAGGCTACACTCTAAAAAAATGGTTCTTTACATGTAATCACAGTTCTATTTAGAACCTTATCGACCTGAAGAACACTTTATGTTTTTATTACTTTATTACTTTTTGTTTTTCAAATCTGTAACTGTCAAAACCACCACAACTACAGACTGTCAATCTACGTACTCTCAACAGGTAAATTATTTCTTTCTTAAAATGTCTATAAATTATCACTTTAAAAATTGTAGCTGGTTTCCAATAATTTCTTTTTCTCTTTTTAGTTTAACTGAACATGTAAATGTAAGCAGCTCTGTTCAGTTAAGGATACACTCATCTTCTCTTCTCCAAAGTACTTTGTAAGTAACAGAGATATGGAATTTATAAACATTATGTCTTTATGCCTAAATATACACAGTCACAAAGCACATTAAAGCTATCCCATGACTTTATATCACTATTTACGGTAAAGAACTCATAATGTCTATTTTTGCTAATTTTGGCCTTAATGAACAATTATTTTTACGATGATCAAATGGAAGAGAGGCAATGTAACTCTAAACTCAATTGTATATTACAGCTATTGTCTCATATCTTAACCTCATCACCTGCAGAGAGATACTGCTATTTGAAATAAATAAACACATAAGGGACGTAAAGGGGATTGTGAAGATATTTCACTGGAACTTGGTCTTATATATACAGTATATCTATATCTTGTTCAATGTCAATTGTTATTATTAATGTATTTAGCAAACAACTCTTGTTAGAGCACTGTCATTTTTCTGCCATGTCAATAAAAGAATAAAAGTAATTGACACAATGCTGTTTTTTTTTTATATAAACCCCAAATATGAGCCCTAAGACCAGGCTGACAGAGGACTAACAGACAATATTAATAAATAAAATATAAAAATATGTATATAGTAATATTTATAACATGAAGATACTAACATATATGTTGAAAAGGTTATTTATAACACCATTAAGTTTATAGCACTTTCGAGGCATGGTTCTTTATGGAACCTGTAATAATTCCTGTCTTGTCTTGTGTGGACTTTTTGTCATTTCCTGTGCCATGTTTTGTAGTCCTTTGTAGTTCTTCTTGTTTATTAGTCTCCCGGGTGTTTCTAATTAGCCACACCCTCTTGTTATCTTGTTTGCCTGTGTATTTAAGCCATGTGTGTCGTTTCATTCTTTGTGAGTTCTTAATGGTGTATGTTGGTTGTTTTGTTCCCGAGTTATGGAGTCTGTGTCTGAATTTGTGATTCAATTGATTCAAAGCAGATGCAATTTCTGCATCTGCTTTAGCCACATTTATACAGAACCTTATGAGAAGGGTCCTATTTAGCTCCAAAAAGGGTTCTGCTAATGTTACAAACCAAAGAACCCACATTTGGTACTGTTTGGAGAAAAAAGAAAAAAAACACTACCATTTTTCTTAAGCAACCGGTGAATGACCAGGGCATTCTTTCAGCCTTGGCCTGAACAGCAATTGGATTGCTGTTTTAGGAAGTGTGTCCACAAGCTTATCTAATCTAATTGACTGAGCTAAAGCAAAGCAAACAGCTCTGACCGTGTCAGAGGGGGAAAACTCAGAGATGATGCTAAATTAAATGAGATTTTATTCAAGAGCTGTCTGAATGGTGTTTGAGCTTGTAGAGAATGCAGTTTGTAGAGACGTTATCTTATTTCACAGAAAAGATGTCTTCACATCTGTTGTGCTTCTCTGTTACATTTCCTGGCCCTGGAATAAACAAGTCAATGTTTGTTTTAAAGACATTTTGTGCTAGTAATCCACCAAGGTATGTATGCAGATGGAAGTTAGAGACAACGCACATGGTAAATACAGACTTGTTTAGCTGGTTCATATACTCCACATTAGCTTACATGTACGTGAATCTGTATATGCATGGTGACTTGTAGTTTCTTTTGTAAGCTATCTTTTGTAATAAGCCAGCCATCATGACATTCCTTTACATGATTTACTGCTTTCTTTGTAATATATTGCTTAAATCGTTATTATATCTTACAGTAAATAGTTTGTATTTCAGCTTTAAATTATATTTAAATACATTTAATTACTGAAGTTTAATACTCAAGTTAGAAGTTTAATACTTAAGTAGTTCACTGATAATTTACTCACCCCCATGTCATCCAAAATGTCCACGTCTTTCTTTCTTGAGTCGAAAAGAATTAAGGTTTTTGATGAAAACACTCCAGGATTTTCTCCATATAATGGACTTTACTGGTAACCAAATGGTTCAATGTCCAAATGAGAGTTTCAGTGCAGCTTCAAAGGGCTTTAAATGACACCAGATGATGAATAAGGGTCTTATCTAGGACCCTTCGAGTCATGACCCGAAAAAATATTTGTTCATTTTGATGAATAAGTTTGAACAGGAGAGTCACGAACGCGCATCACAGAACAGAGCAAGGTGACCATTTGAGCTTATAAAACTTAAACTTTTTTTTTTTTTAAATGAGCGATCATTTCGCTTGATAAGACCCTTATTCATCATCTGGAATTGTTTAAAGCCATTTGAACAATTTGCAGTTTGTACTAAAAGTGTCTTTTGGACATTGAACCGTTTGGTTCCCTCTGAAGTCCATTATATATATGGAGAAAATCCTGGAATGTTTTCATCAAAAACCTTAATTTCTTTTCGACTGAAGAAAGAAAGACATGGACATCTTGGATGACATGGGGGTCAGTAAATTATCTGCATTTTTTTTTTTTAAAGTGAACTATACTCCTTTAAGGGTAGAGATCTATAACTGATATTATTGGTTTGATTGTTATTGTTTGCATAAATTATAATTATGCAAACACTGTAGCCCCCTCCCTTCAGAGCGCCTCCAAAGGCACGCCTTCTTCAAAACACATGAACGCACACAGCAGAGTTTGCGAGAGATGGCAATAAACAAACACATAAACAACATAGGGCCCTATCATACACCCGGTGCAATGCAGCGCCAGGCGTGACGCAAGTGTTTTTGTTTGTTTCAGCCTGATGCAATTATCATTTTCATGTCCTGCACCACATTGTTTAAATCGCAAACGCATTTGCGCCAATTTGTGTGCCTATGGGCGTGCGGGTTTGAAAACGAGGTGTGTTCCCGCGCATTATTGGCACGTTGCTATTTTGAGGCAACTGAAATAGACTGTGCCATTGACCAACAAAAACCTGGTCTGAAGTCAATGGTGAAATATTTATTTTGTTATTTAAAGAGCGCATTAGTAACACAATGCATGTACACTTTGTCACGCCAACGGCCTCACGCCATTCTCCCTCACTCGTCCCGCTCGTCACAGTAAACATAATGAATGGCGACTGTAGAACGCAAAAGCCGAATCCCGGACATTTCAAGCTAAGTCGAAACACATTTTTGGGCAGACTCATCAGTAGCCTAGATTTGTTGTTTAACTACTGCGCTCTGTTACCGGTAGGCGTGGCCTCCTTGGGCAGCGAAGCAAGTGCATTGTGGGAGTGTTTGTTTTTCATCCACATAAGCCAAAAATACATTTTCTGGCTTTTCTCAGTCTAGAAAGCTCCAAATTCAAATTAATCTCACATTTCTTCAAGATATATGACCCATTTTAAATACACATTCATCTTTTCAGAGGTGAGGTCACCCTTTAATATAACCTCTTGTTTGCGTTACCTGTGTCGTTCTTATCTGTGACAGTAAGCATGAAAATGCAGGAATGAATTAGGATTATTGTCTCAGTAATAAGCCAGGATGTGAGTTAATTAAGTCTAAATCAGAGAGATTCATTCCACGCCAAATGCCTCCAGCGCATATTTGATAAATCCTGGACTTAACAAAGCAAATTTTGTTATTTCAACTTAAAAAGTAAGTGTTCATTTGGCCTTAAAATGTAAAGTTTAGTCAACTTGAAATGTGAAGTACTATTGGTGCGTTCACGTGCTATGGAAAATACAATACTTTCCACTTGTGAACTGGTGTTGCGTTCAAGTGCTTTTGTTGTCGTAATGTGGTCAAAAGATGGAGACCCAGACCTGTTAAGGCGGGTATACATGGTTTTTCATCATGCATTGCGGTATGAATGAATTATGATCTGAATTGTCTATGTAATTTACTTTTCCGAATTGAATATTCTGCTTGTCACCATTGTTGAGAAGCAGTGACTGAATCTTGAGGGATGTGTGTGCCTATAAGTAATAATGTTTTTTTAAACAACTTTTAAGAAATCCTTTATATTACATCTCAAATTCTGGATATTTATGCAGAATCTCAGTTATGCTGTAACCAACAAAATAAATCACAAACATACATTTCAAATGATGAATGTCATAATATAACCAACACCATTATATATTTTTTTCTTTGTTCATCTGACAGGTTATACTCAGATGCAACAGCCAATTAATAATTTAAAGTTAATAATATAAGGGTCAAGAGCCCAAAGCAAACACTGATCTCCATAGTGGTGGCTTACAATTTTAGATTTTCTCCTTCAGTGATTCTGCTAGTTATCATCAGGTGTTTTCAATAATGCTCAATCATCACTAAATTAATCACTTAATTATCTCATTAACTTTAACACTCTTGAGTATTAATTTAACACTCATATCTGCATCATATCGTCCATGTGAAAGCAGGTGAAGGTGATTTACTACTAATCAAGGAACCGGCTTTACTAATTAGATGCCCATAACAATATCACGCAATATATCGCCCAGTCCTAATATTTATATTGATGATTTGTGTCAGACATAGAAATAAAATAACTTTTAAAAATGGTTCAGTGAACTTGTGCGAAGAGGGAAAGATCTGTTTTCAGTAACATAATATATGAAAAAAAAAACAAAAAAAAAAAACAACCTTGCCTGAAGTAGAGCTTTTCTGAGAGAACTGTTCGGCTTTGTGTATATATTTAATATAAGGGTTGCACTACATAAAAAGAGCCACAACAAACTCATCATACCTGGCTGAACCCTCTAAACCTGTCTCTACTAGACAGGAGTTCAGAAGCAATAAAGGGCCTCTGCAAACAAAAGAATTACTGTAAAGCAGTTCATTTCCTGTTTTTGCTTCTTGATCCACACCTTGCATGTTTGGCTGAGTGTGGATTTAGTGAGAGATTTGGAGATGTTAGTAGAGATCCTGGCGCAGTCCCAGTTTCACAAGGTGTGTGCAGTGTCCCGACGGGACAAACAGCCACAGAAACCGAAAATTATCGGGCCAGCAGCATATGTCCAAATTTCAATCTTAACCGTTCTTAACGATCTTAAAACAGGGATCTAAGTGTAAAATACCCAACTTGTCCTTTAAGTAGCCTATCCTAAATGATGTTCAAGCTACCACCTCTGGTATGTTTTCTGGTTCTAAACAGGAGATATCAGTGAAGCTTGCCAAGCTGATTTTCTGTTACATTCCTTCTGGTCTTTCATCATATCAGTTTGAAATGTATCTGGTTACCATAACAAAAAAACTTCACAGACTTGCTGCTGCTCCCTGACGACCACTCAGTGCAAATATTGTCTCAAGCTAGCTTGCTAAGCTGGAGAAATGCCCAAATAAAAATGGGTTTTCAACAATAAACTGAAATAATCTTTCTTCACACATCATTGGAAACTGCACTTGAGGTTTTGCTGTTACAAATGTTAATGTTCTTGAAATTTCAGGTCATGCAGCATAAGGACAATACACACTGTCCCTTTTTTTAACTTTTTTTTTTTTAGGTAGTTAGCATTGTTTCATTTGAAAGTACTTTGTTTGAATAGTTTTAGGTTTCAACCTTGTGAATATTTTGTGTAAAAAATGAATGAAATGTTTTTAAATTGTCCATACTTCCACAAGCAGAAACAATACATTTCTAACTTAACAAATTTATTTGCCTTTGATAATGTTTTATATGCATGGAAAATTAAAATCGGGAGCTGCCTAAATAAAAGGGTTGAAACACAACATCTTAAACCAGCATTTTATTTGCTGGTCTACTGGTCTGGTTGGTCCCTGGTTGGTTTTTGGACAGTTAGCCACCCATTTGCATCTTTTAGGAATAATGTTATTCCTTTCATTGTTTCAAACGGTGGGCACAATAACTCCCGGTTTGAGACTTCACCTGATCTGGCATAGGCTAAGCCGGAAATTACGAAAGAAATGAGGTATTTCGTGAGTTCAGGTCTGAACAGGTTCCAACATATTTTTCATCCCACAACCAGCAGTTCGGATTCAGAGTTAGAAATGAGGTGTGACAGAATATTTTGTCCTTGTACTTTTCCAAGATGCAGGCCCACCCCGACGGCTACATAAAAGATTTTTTTTATTTTTTTTATTATTATTAGCTGACACTAATAATTTTATTTTCTGGGGCTGATCATTTTAATTTTAATTTAGAAACTTAGTTCAAGTGTAACACCGTGAATTTTAACATGGTATTCTCCTTACAACAAGCTTTCCCAAAACATACAAATTAAGTTAATCAAGTTGAGAATCTTGGACAAGAGAAAACAAATATCATGTCATAAAAACATTTCTGGCGAAGTAGTCTGTTTTTAGAAACCAGAAAAACAAAGTCCTGACTGTAGGTTTCAGGAAAACGTGATTTAAGTAAAAATTTACTCACCTGACGACTCATCTTTGCGTGACTAAATGTTAGTCATGTTTGCCCTGCTAAAAAAACAAAAGAAAAACAACAACAACAGGATTGCTTATTCTAATCTGAGACCAATTCTGCCCTCTAGTGGAAAATCAAAAGTCAAACTCTGAAAAGAACAGTATGTTTTAAAAGAACCAGTTATATTGGTCTAACTGCTTTCTTTAAAACAAACAAGTAACCTTATACGATTTATAAAGTATAACAACTGCTATCAAACTCATTAGTCATTGATAAACTATCAAAACAGTCAAAATTTGGACTAATTTTCTAAAGCAAAGAGTAAAACTCTCTAATAAGGTATGAGAGGCTGTGCTGTATCGTGAATAAGTAACGGCTGAAGGACGTTGTTAGACACCAAACCGCTTGAGTGAGCCTACCAACGCCCTTCAACCGTTACTTATTCACAATATACAGCACTTGCCTTGAGTACCTTATTGCTTTTATAAAACGGTTACCGCACAATAAAAATTTTTAAGTAAAAAAATATGTAAATTAGTGCAACTCTCATGAGGTAAAATCACTAAAAGCCTTCCTTCCGCTAGAAAAAATAGTCCCTGACCGGGAACAGCAACAACGTTCCAATGTGTAATATGCATGAAAGCTCAAATCAAAACAATAGAGTGCCGAAGTGATGACGTCACTTTGTAGGACAACTCGGAAGCTAGCGGCGCATGGGTTCCCTCGATCGAAAAGCAATGCATTTTTCCATAGACTTTTGGAAAATCGCAAAAAATAAGATCTGTGTTCAACAAAGAGTTGTGAGCCTTACACGTTTTATCTATCAAGATAATCTTTACAAGTTAATCCAAAATTTATCAATTTTTAAGCCTATATAAAGTTTTTTTAAAAACAAAAGCAGACAGTAAAGTTTAAAAAAAGCACAAGCAGGTTATAACTGTGTGTTCTGTGTCATAGATCAAAACGTGAATATTTAGAGGCTTTGTTCACCACAGACCTTATTTCAGGCGATTTAGCAAAAACCCGTTCAAAAATCCCATAGACTTTAGAGCGAGGGAACCAGGAGTGCTAAAATGCTAACTCACTTCCGCGTTTTGGCCTACAGAGTGACGTCGTAACTTCGGCACTCTATATAGGAACCACAGTGTTGCGCAGTGATAAATATAAGCGTTGGGTAAATCGCTCATAGCCGTGTTTTATCATGATAAAGCGCAGCTATTAACCAATCAGAATCAAGGATTGGAACTAACCGTTTTATAATTGTTAATAGCCTACTTCATATTCTCAAAATATGAAGGTTTTCTCTGCATAATGGTTTCCACTACTGTGGAAGTGTGCATAAATAAAACCAGTCTAGTATGAAACGACGTGAAATTAAATGTGTGATTTTATAGGAACAGATTTTTGACTGTTCTGTTGCCAAACAACATTTGCTGAAGCTCCTGATAATGAGACCTCAAACAGTTGCTACAGGCCTTAAATACCTGGAGCATCTGTGGCTTGACAAAACAAGACAAGACACAGACATCAAGACGTCACCTGGATGTCAGCCCAGACTCTCTGTTCAAGTTTTCTTAGTTAAATTACCGTTTTGCATGCAAACCACTCAAATAGTCCAAGTCTACAGACTTTACAATAGATTTCAGAATAGAAGATCTGGCGAATCTAGGAGTCAAACACACAGTGGCTTTATTAACACAAACACGTGAATCGTGCACGCTGAAGCGGTTTGAAAGCTGCATTTGCAGTCCAACATAAACAGCACCAGCAGAATATCCTTGCTTTTGACTGACATATAAGCATTGCTTTGATTGACAGGCTGTATTTTTCAGGGCTTGGGTCTTGGCGTGGCAGAAGGTTGCAGTAATACCATCCTCCTGCCCACAGTCTGTGCTTCATACTCACTGACGCACTGTCTGCCTTATTGCGGCTGAGTAATGTCAGGTGCTGATAGTGAGCGTCTACTCCTCCAGGTCTGTGCTGACGCTGCGTTCTGACGGAATGTTGGAATCGTGTCCTGGGATTTACGTCGGGGGAGGAGGAGGTCACCACCGTCACTGAGAGACCTCAGACAACAGTGCTGTGTCACTAACAAGATCCAGATTTGAGACAGATGGCTTTTTAAATTAAAGGAAGCAACAACAAGAACAAAAAACTGTGAGCAGATAAGAAATGGAATTTAAATTTAGCATAATGGAAAACTGCAGCTCCTCCACTGTAATATAAAATAACAACGATGATCAAAATAATAAATTTTTCTTGAGCAGAAAATCTGCATATTAGAATGATTTCTGAAAGATCATGTGACTCAAGATGCCGATTTTTTTTAAAATATTGCTGCTTTACTGTTTGTGTAACTTTGTTTTGCTTTTTGCTGTTTAGTTACCTTTTCTATTATTTGATTAGTTTGACTCAGGTGTGTCTTGTTTTCTTGGTCAGTTGGCTTTGGTATTTATGCTCTGTTTCTTTCAGTTGAATGTTTGTTCAAGTTGCGTTTTAACCGGTTGTTCTGGTATTGATTTTTTGTGTTTTATGTTTAGTGATTTGTTTGAGTAAAGGTAAGTTTACTGCTGCACCTGTAGATCCTCAATCCTCACCATTGTTGCAACTGATTGTGACAGTTTGATCAAATAAATGTTGCCTAAGCACAAGAGACGTCATAAACACTATAAGATGTTAAAGACATCGAAGTTTTCAATGACAGACAGTGTACAACCTGTTTCAAACTCGGAATATAGCTATTAGTCCTGTTTATGAGATATACATGTGTACGTTTGTTGATACGGTATTAGTTGTATCTGACAGGGCTTTCCAGCTCTTACACACTGAAATATTCCCTGCACTGATTGGAAAGAAAATTACCATCCCTCATCTGACACAATTTGCGCTTCTTATAAAAGCTCATGAATATTTTAAAGGTTCTGCTGACATAGGACATTCATCTTTGGAGAGCAAATGTCAACTTCGTTTTTTTTCATTTTCCAGAGAAAAGTGAGAGCACACCTCTCCTGTCATTAGACAAACAGTTCTGTGTATAAACAACGCATTCTCATGGCGTCATATAGTGACGCTTTTGACATCCAACGCACATGGCAACCTTTAGCGTCAATATAACACGCTATAGACTTGATGAGCATAAGAGACTTCTTTCATGGCATTTTTCTTTCTTTTTCTTGCTTCCATGAAAGTCATAAGCACTAAACAAAAACTGAATGTGAAGACGGGGATATTTTTTAGCCCCACAGTTACAGCCCTTATTTTCTGAGTTTTTTTTTTAACTCTTTATTCAGTACAGCTTATGGCGACTGCACTGGGGCATTGCCAATGTGTGCTCTGGGACCTCTTTTACACCAGGGCAAAGCTCCAGATTGATTGCTTCTGGACAGGGGCTTGAGGTCTCCTCAACACACCTCTCTCCAACCACTGATGGTCGCATCAATGGTGACAAAAAAAAAGCTTGGGAATCAAGGATGTTTGATATTATATTAGGGCTGCATGATATATCGCACGATATTGTTATGCGCATCTCGTCAGTAAAGCCAACCCGATCTCACGGGAATTCGTACGAATTGGTCGTGAGATAGGGTAGGTAAAGCCGGTTCCTTGATTAGTAAATCGTCACCTGCTTTCAGACGGAGAGGCATTTACTACAAAGAGCCGTAGTTCACTGACAAGCTGAGCCATATCTCGTTAAAATCGAGGACATATCGCCAATGATATTTAATACGATATGGCTCAGCTTGTCAGTTAACAACGGGTCTTCGTACACAGCAAAAACTCCAGTGTTAAATGAACACACCTTGTAGGCTATATGAGTCCGCACTCAAGAGTGTTAAAGTTAATGAGATAATTAAGTGATTAATTGAGTGATGATTGAGCATTATTGAAGACACCTAAAGCAGAATCACGAGAAAATCTAAATTTGTAAGCCACGGAGATGAGTGTTTGCCCAGCCGAAGAATCCCAACAGCAACTCCCCAGGAACTGGTAACACCGTGAGTTGAAGTTTCCATGTGTGGCTGCTAGTGTGGCGATCACACAAACTTTGTAAACATATACAGTATAATCTACAATCAAATCATTTCAGATTCTCCCCTGAAAATGTTGTATCCACAAGGAGGCAGCGTGATCTGAATGTGCAGGCTATGCATCTATCATACAGTTATAAATTTAGCAATATAATGTGAAGTCATTTACACAACTCACAGTGAATAAGAAAAAAAAAACATGATTATTTAAAATTTGGATATCAAGAAAAAGGATTAGCTCAACCATTTCAAGTGTAAAAAGGTTTGTCGGTTTAGTGAAATTAGCCATCAGAGCAACACAGCGGGACTCTGGGATCATAAAATAAAATAAGCACATCGGGGTCAGCATCTTTGTCTGAAATACTTTTCACAAGGCAGGCGAGCAACCTCTTATGACTTATTTAATAAAACCTAAATAAATAATCATCCTCGCTCTAAAACAAGTCTGCACCTTATCAGCAAAACCTCTACAGCAGGTTTGTCCAAGGAAAACACGCTATTTCCATATGTCTGATCTAGTTCCTCTCAATTATTTGATAAAGCAGCTGTTGTGTTACAGCATGAGGTGAGCCTCCTGCCTTTAAGCTCTGCAGGGACAGAATGAGAGAAATCAATGACAGCAAAACAAGTGATTAGGGACAAGGAAATAAGCAACATTTTCATGGTTTGGAAACGGTACAAGTCATGTCACCAACAAGTCACCAACACTGCATTCATTTCAGCCCCTCTGATATGCTGGTTTGATTTCGCTTCAAGGCAGTGAATGGGAAATGAGTGTTATAGCCTGCCATCATCTGGCACTGGCAGGAGTTGATATGTAGGCCTACAGGCTTTCAATTTCACAATTTCTTATTTTCAAACAAGCAAATGTAGGGTACAGTTGAAAAGAAAACCTCGCAAATCTCAAAATGAGCAAAAGGATCTGTTAGGTTATTTGCAGAAAAGCAAGATCAATATGCGTCCAAGTTAATGAATTTCAACTACTAATCTTGCTGTTCATTCGGCTATAGATCAACTCCCATTTAACACCAGGAACTGTTTTTGCCGTATTTCGAGTAAAACTTACACTGTAAAAAGGTCTGTAAAAATATGATACAATATATACTGTATAAATATGAATTTTGCTAGCATGACGAAACTTGGTGTATTTACTAGTTGCCATTTCAACACTATATAGAGAAAAAAATGGGCAAAAATTCCGAAATCTTTTTAAGATATCACTGAACATTTATTTAACCATAGCAAAATATCTTGCCTAAGTTAATTTTTTCATCTCTATTTTTTTGTGTTTATTTAAAATTAGACAAATCTGATATTGTTTTAATCTCCAATCCGTTGTTTAACAGTTGATATAGTTCTTTAATGCTTTGGTAACTAGCAGAAGACACTAGCAGGGTTTAAACAGTTGTGCAGTTGGTGCCTCTATAGAAATATGCTATTATATTCTATTATTTTATGAATTCTATTGAGAAAACAAGAGAAACATGTAAATAAAGACTGAGGGTCAATGTTCAGAAATTATTAATTAATATTTTGTTTTGAACTATGCTGTATATCTGTGTTTGAGTGTTTTTGTTGTCAAACTAAAAAATTAGTATATTTTTAATTATTAAAAAATGCCATTATTTTATATAAAAAGGTTAATAATTGTATTTTATGTTTTGGTTTGGCTTTGTATATTTTTTTGATTAGATCAGATAACATTTTAAGCTGTTATATGGTGATGTTAATGTGCCCCTCACATGTTACTATGTACCCTACCCATGGGGCATGTTGTCACAGTTCACTTCCATTCTTTCAGGGTAAATCAAGAAAAACGTATACACTGTATTAATAAAACAAAACCACATAATTGTACTAGACGTGGTAAATTAATGTGGGGAAAAAAAAGCTCTAAACCCCAAGTAGATTTACACAAATTAACAAAGTCAAAAAGTGTTATGTTATGCAATGTGCCCAGCTCTCACCCTAGTAGGCTTCATTTTTTGCTTTTATTTTGTTGTTGCAGTGTTTGATATCTATAATCTGCTCTTTCATCCATATATATTAAGAACAATGTTTTATTCGTTTATATTATTTTTCAGTTGGGAGTCGGACCAAGGCTATCTCACGACCAATTGACCTATGGCTAAGCCACGCCCCCTCCACTCACTCGGACACATGGCAGCTCAGCTGTCACAGTAGGAGACATTTCACAGGAGGCAATTGGTGATTTTTGGTGACAGAAAGATTATATACCATCTCGAAGTCAAAATCATATGCCTTTTTAAATTTTAGGTAGGGGGTCCCCGTCACAATGATGATCATATTTGACTGCGTGGCCCTGATGCACAGCACCCATGATGCGCGCACCCCTCAGCATCATCTAGTGGCTGGCGCGAGCATCGCTTTCGGATGAGAGAGAGAGACAGAAAGAGAGAGATAGAGCAGCTGGAGCGCTTCACTATGGACCAGCACGGCCGCCGCGCTCTCTGACAGATCGTCTACATTCTAGTTTTGCTTGGACAACTCTCCAAACACACAGGTAGGCGAGCACAACACTGCCCGGGTGCAGATCTTTCGCATCACACATATTCATGATGGCACAATGAGGAATAGCGCAGATCATCGTGGCTATCGTGGATACGGGTGCGTGCACGCGCTCTTTCCTCCAGAGCCTATGGCAGAAATGGGTCTCCCCGTGGAAATGATGATGACAGGGGTGTGTGCTGAACAACAAAGCCGACAAAATACTCGGTTAGGATGCGTAAAATGCGCGGAAAGGTCATTCATAGGATCCTATGGATCGGAAGATGCTCGTGCAGTCGTATAGTGAGGTGAAGCGTTTGCAGACGCATTTTATGGATTGGATATAATGATTCAAAGGCGATGTTGTGTGCAGAAATGTTCAGTTTTTTATGCAAAATTTAATAGTGAAAAGACATCAGATTCATAGTATTGAGAAACCTACAAAGAGCAGAGCGCTCCTGAAAGGGTTAATGCTTGAAAGATGCTGAAGTAGGTTATTTGAGCTAGTCATCCTGAGCATGCATGAAGTTATCAGCCAAACCCCATCATTGGTTACTAAATATAGAATGAACGATTTATGGCAGAAACTGTTCAGAGATACTAAAATATATACATTTTCAAAAGATTTCATCTTGCATTAGCCATTGACTCATAGAAATAAAGGAAATAATAATGTTAGTGCCAGAGTTTGTGCAATTCTAGTTATTAAGTTTCCTTCCTGTCTCTTTTAAAAGTTGTGTAGTTATCTGAATCACATTTAGGATGTTACGGTATTTAGTTGTAATTGGGGCTAGTTGTCACAATAATTTTCTTAGTATCCCCCAGGCCCAGGGTGGTTTTATTTTTTGAAATTCAGTTTCTGAATTGGCACATGTAGAAAGATGCATTACATTTATCACATGCTGATGATGCATGTTGTAACAGTATGGGGTAAGTTGTCACTGTGAGAAGAATCTACCATTGAGTAACAAATTACAGATTGGCCTAACAGAATAGCCTTGGTTTAAAATGAAGTTTAAACATTTGGTTAAAATCTATCTCTAGGTAGCTGGACTCATGTTAAAGATATGGAATATAACCCTGGTCTACTTCTTTACCTTTTTAAACTTCAGTATGATCACATGTAATACACTGATGCTGAATGTTAAGAAAAAAATAATAACAACATTAGTTGGTTTGTAGAAGGGCAAGAACCGGATTGAAAATGGATTTTCATAATTTTTACATTCTTAGATACTTACTTAATGCCACAACCCTGATATTTTACAATTCAAATTTGTGTTAACCAAATTGCACCTGGCCTTATCTTCAGCATGTTGGACTATACTTCCTTCAAACAACACTATGAAGTTTAGCAGTGTAGCTAAAGTATTATGTTTTCTTCATGTAGGCCTACGTAAGCATTAGATCTTTGCAGATGTGCCCTCGACATCGTTTCTCTTGCCCACACACATCCAAATATAGATCCATACATCAACGGATAGGACCTTGTGGATCATGTTAAGTAGGCTGAAAATTATAGATACTCCCAGAAGAGGTGGAGCCCGTCAGAGCCTTTGCAATTGTCTAGATCTGTGCTACTATGGCATTCAGAAGCTCCAGTATGTATACCAATGGTTCTCAATCTCAAGTGGTGGCTTTGCGACTTACGACACCAATCTGTTCTGATATAGGGTCACTGAGATTCAAATTTTGAATGGGAAAACCCTTTAGGGCCCTATCATACACCTGACGCAATGTGGCGCGAAGCAAGTGTTTTTCCCCCATGACTCGAGGTTGCCAGATATGCTGCAGGATCCAACAGGAATGTAGGCTGCTACATGAAGCCTCCAATTGCAAGTTACGAGTCATACACAGCGAGTTTTTTTCCTGTTAATTATTTATTTCGGACTTTGTAACTAAATATTTCGGATTCATATCGAGTTTTTTTGGGGTTTCGCAACGTTATAATTTTTTTTATCTGATTCCGACACATTTGTATCTGCAACTTTGGTAACTAGAGAAGAGCTGGCAACCCGAATGCCACAACACTACTGAGTCTCAGCCCATTCTCACCCCCAAGGCGTCACTTAACTCAGTCATTCCCAAAGTCGGGGTCCCGACCCACACGTGGGTCGCGGGAGATTTTGTCTGGGTCGCCAAGTCGAGCACTATTTTTCAGTGTGTTGTAGGCTACTCTCTAGATATGGGCTATTCAATTGGCGGCCCGCGGGCCAAGTGCGGCCCGCCAATCATCTCCATACGGCCGAGGGCACCCCAACCTCCCTCTCCTCCTATTTTCTGGTGGTGCCGCGCGGCTAAATTTGGTTAGATATGCGCGTGGACGCAGTGGCGCGTGCAGCTGGATGACTATAGGCACGCACTGTGTGTGTACCATGAGCACTCCGACTGACCTGAGAGAAAAGTTTACAGTCCGAATATTTCAGCAGTTTTTATGTGTGTCCCGTATTTCTGTCGACTGAACCAGCGATAATAATCATTCGTTGGTTTGATTATTTCCTTTCCATGAATTGGCCATTGGCCAAACGCGCGTGCATAATGGTCTGAAACGATTCTGATTTTTTTCACCTGAAGCGGTTTCTCGGTAAGTAACAACAAATAGAGAACAAAATAGCGCTGGTTTCAGTCGTTTCACTAGTTTACTTTGAACTAGGCAGCACGGCCCAGTGGATAACGGAACGCAAAGCTTAAAGGAGTTGCGTTTACTCCCGGTCCCGGACACTATTATTAAACAACGTTGCGCGACATCCTTTAAGAAGCGTCGGACACGTACTCCTCTCTCTTACAAACCACACATCACTCAATGATTTTAACTAGTTTTAAATCGGATGAAACAGTCTTAACATTCCCAACACTACTGATGAGAAAAATAGAAGAAACATGAATAAAGTTAGAAGACTAAATGCCCTAATCACCCCCCTTACAAACATTTACCATGTAATAGCCTGAATGTAATAATTTACCATGGTTTGGGCATAAATGTGGAATATTTATATTGAATGCTATGTTATAGTCATTTATATTGCCTTAGATTTATTAGGGGGGGTAGAGGAATATGTATTTAATCGTGTGTGTAGTATTTTTTTTTTTGTGTGCCTGTTTAGGCATTTTTATGCAGTGGTAGTGAGCCATGCATGGTTACAAAGTCTCAGTGTCAGAATATTTTAATTTAAGCCTATAATAATTATTATAGTAAATTATGTACACTGTAACTATGAGAATATGAAAACAATGAGATGCCCTGTCAACTTTTCCTTTCTCATTTCACCTCTGCATATTGTCAACAACAGGTTAAACAAAAAAAGTGCTTTGTCAAATATCTGTATCTCTTTTAAATAGTTAACTGGAAGCTTAAAAAATGACCTTAAAAAAATGGTCATACATATTTTGTTAATGCATAAATTCTCTTCGTGATATATGAACTATATGGGCCTAATGTTTTTTGGGTCACAAGGATTTATCGACTTTAAAATGTGGGTCGCCAGAAAAAAAGTTTGGGAAACACTGACTTAACTGACGCCTTGGGAAGCATTTGGACATGCTTCAATATCTGACGCTTTAGGCGCCCTTTAGCGTCAGTTAGATGGATCGCGTGTACCCTACCCCTACCCCACACCTAAACGCGTCCTCTAACTGACGCTTTCCTTTAGCGTCAGTTAGATGACGCCGTAGGATCGCGTCATGTAAGTGACGCTAAAGGGCGCCTAAAACGTCAAATATTGAAGCATGGTCAAAGGTGACGCCTTGGGGTGAGAATGCGTTGCGAGTCTAGATCGGTACTGTAGATCGGTGGAGGGTGACGCATCAGAACAAAACACAACTTGACATCAACACCAGTTGAGGGCTGCGACTTCACTTTGTAAATGACAATATCCTGGCCGAACTACTGTTGTCAGTGATAGAAGTATTTGAAATGAACATGATTTCTTAATGTCTAGTGACAAATCAGGGAAAATTTATAATTAATCGAAATAAATGTCTTGCATACAGCTCCAAGCTCCATTCAGCTTTAAGATTGAAATTTGTAACCATGCTGGCGGCCCGAAAATTTTCACCTCCACAATGGTTGCATAGGTGCACTGGAACTATCCTTCCCAAAAAGCTGTCACGTTACGCTAAACAGAACCCAAGCACAGACAGTGTCTTTCACAAAACAAGGTTAATTTATTAGCAGGAAGCATAGACCCACGATGGGGCAAACCAACAGTAAGACAATAAATCAGAACTGGAACATGAACGGACAGATCAACAGTGTTGGGGAAGCTACTCTGAAACTGTAGTTTGACAAGCTACTCGTAAGTTAAAGTAGTTAAACTACAGTCAAGCTACTCTTTTGGAAAAGTAGTTAGCTACACTACAAGTTACTATCAAAAAGTTGCTAGCTACACTGAAACTACTTTTGCTTTTTTGAACAACGTATATTATTAATAACTGAATAAGTGTCTGAGGACAGAAGGGGACAACAATACTTTTTGAAATCATAATTTTATTGCATTGTTTTAAACACTAAATGTTTTACTTAAAACATGTAAAATATTTAGTGTTTAAAAGTTCAAAAAGTATTGTTTTGTTACACACAACACCCAAATATCTCAGAATGTTTGTCAAAAGTGCAAAATTGCAACAAATAGCCTACAACATTGCAAGAAAAAAAAGAAAGAAAAAGACATCCAACGTAAATTGCATGTAGAACATTTTCTCAAAAATACCGATTGAACTTGGACAAATTAGGCCATGGGTAATTAGCTTTAGTTGTTTCTCCATCCTCCAAATCTGCCGTCACATCTTACTCCATCATCATGTGTGTGTCAACAGACTTCTGTACGTCAGTGAACCGTTAGCCGCAAGATGCGTGATTAAACAGGTGGCGGTAATGGCAAAAAATGAGTTTGAAATCTAACAAGAAGAAGAATATCCTAGCATCGCGCTGATTCGCACAGGCTCGACAAACACAGTAGCCATGTTTCCATCGACACGTTTTTATCCGAATTAAGTGATATAGAATGAAAAAAGCCTTATGGAAGCAGTAAAATTCGATTAAATTTCATGAAAATCGACTCAAATGAAATACGTTCGGTCTCATCGAATTTTCTCTTGATCGATATACGGCTAATGCGATAAAAGCTGATGGAAACGTTATTTGCCGAATAAATAATGAATTGCGATTAAGTTTCATGCCCTTTTATGGTTGCAACACGTCAGAAGATGAGTTCATTTCCGGCCAGTCTGTTTGCGCACACATGGCGGATGTCAACAAAGACAGATGTAAGTGGACAAAGCAAAAAGATGCTTCAACCAAAGGGTTTCCGTGAACCACGATCTCCCAGAACTGATTGAGCGCTCGTTCCCAAACCACAGTCACCTCCGCTGTCGTCGGGCATACGTGCATCGGCATCGCATCATCATAGCAATGTTTATAGCGTCGTTGTTTTCTTGGGTTAGTTTTGCTTGTTTTTACGTGGCTTGGTTGAATTCTAATGTAGAATGTGGTCTGTTATTTCTAGTTAACAGACTGCGGCGCTGCTAGTATAACACACCGTTGCCATGGACGCAGTTCAGAGACGGAACAGACTATTTTCTTTAGCAGAAGCAATACTCGTTTTTAAATCAATAAACTCGTTTTTAAGTCAATATTTTGTGTCAATTGATTGATTTATTTATTTGGTTGATTTATATGTAATAAGCAGGATAATATATAGCGAGGCGGTTGTGAGGCGAATACAACAACCGCCTCGCATACATTATCCCATTCATGTGTCGCTATCAGCTGGCACATAAGCATTATTAGCCTTCAACTTGTGAATTATTGATTATTTTTTGGTAGATGGCCCGATCCGTTTTGTCTAACAAAACTTTGTTCGCAAAAGTTTGCTTGAATGTTGTTCGATTCAGTGCGAAAATAAATGGAAACACCTTAAAATGTCTCAAATCAATTCGATATACCAATTTGATCGCAAAACAGCATGTGACGTCATTACGTACAGGTTTTTATTCGCTTTAAAGCCGTTGGATGGAAACACACTTTCACCAGCTTTATCCGCATGAGTTTTTTAACCGAATTTCAGATAATTCGATTGACAAGTGGATGGAAACATGGCTAGTGTAGCTTTTGCTCGAGCTACACCGCTACTTGCTGTAAAAAGCTGTTAGATACTGGAAAAGCTACATTGTTTAAAAAGCAACTGAGCTACAGCCAAGCTACTGAAAAATGTAGTTAAGTTAGTAATGTCACTACTTGTAGTTAACTACTCCCCAACACTGCAGATCACAATACTCACAGAACCGACCGTTAACAAGACAAACCAGCACTGAGGAACAAACACCGAAAGCTTACATAGAACACATAATCACAAAAGGTACAGGTGACCCTGATGAACATCAATACTAACGAGGGAACAAGGGGACACATGATCACAATCACAGGTGACACTGACACAACATTAACTAACAAGATAAAACAAGACAATGCAAACACATAGCCCAAAACAACAAAACAAGAGACAAATACAAAGACGTGAAACTCACCGAGTGGTCTGGGTTGTTATGCTCACTCAAAATCGCTGCAAAGGATGCTTTCCAACAGGTTTTGATCATAGTTTTTATCCAAGTCAAGTCAATGGAGTTGTTGTGTCGAGCATTTTTCCCGTCGTTAAACTATCAAAAGTGGATTCGGACACTCCCTAAGTGCACTTTAGATGCGCTTATATTGTTAAAATAGGGCCCTTATTAGGCACATCACACTTTTTCTGTCCATGGATCTACAAAATTGATCCATTTTACTATTCTGCTTTTGTACTCAAGTAGTAGTTGCATATTGCTGAATGGATGCAGTTCATGTTAATATGTTGTACTGTGTCGCCACTTGATGTCCATTTTAAAATCTGGAGCTTGAATCAAAACCAGTTGAAAAGCACTGCTGTGTAGACATGCTTGCCTTTTGAACCTTATTCGACGGCCATTAAATGATATATGTTATTCAGTCAGTGCCGCTGTAATCGTGCAGAAGAAACTGCTTTGTTTTTCAAATCCTTAACATTTAAAAAAAGGGTTGAATGGTGTTGAGTCTTGACTCATCGATGCATCATAGAGCCAGCTGTTCCACTTCCAACACAACTGCAGCAGACCACGGACATTTATACTGTCAGGATTGAATTGAAACATCTTCAACGTCTTCTGCTGGAGTCCTTTAAATGACCAAAGCTTCAGTTGTAATTAGGTCTCATCTGTTACCTGGATTAATGCCCAGGAATAGCTGCAGATGTGCTCGTTTTCAAACAAGCTCAATGTAATGCATTTATGAGGAAGAAGCAAAGTAAAATAAGATCCAGGTAAGTTATTATGATCTCTATTACTATCAATTGGGCTGATACTGTGTATTCATTTTTCTACACACACATTAGAGGTGTTCTTCGGCCTAATGTTTCTCATTCTTCAGCTGTCAGTGGTGTGTTATCATCTGTATAGATGGGGATGTAAACAGTGTTTCCTCAGCTTGTTGTTTTATTTGTTCATCCTGATGCTTAAAGAGATAGTTCACTTTGAAATTAATGTTTGATATGTTTTAGCTTACCTCAAGGGCATCCAAGATGTGGGTGTCTTTGTTTCCGCAGTCGTTTCAGTTTTGATATTTTTAGGTCAAACCGTTGTTGTCTGTCAGTCATATAATGGAGGTCTATGGTCACCACCTCAAAGAGCATGCACAGAGAAGTCCAAATTAAACACGATTTAATGACTCGTAAACGTAAGTACACATTGATGGCCCAAGACACGAAACGAGCGGTTTGTGTGAGAAAACGAACAGTATTTATATCATTACCTCTTGTAATCATGGTCACGTCCAAGTACTCTGAGGGCGCCTCGGTCTGCGCAAGTGCCGGAAAGCCCCGGAAGTGATCTCTGAGCCCCGGAACCCAAATGTCAGGTTAAAAATGTAATTTAAAATGTTAACCTAACTTCAACTTTCACTTTCAACGGTATATTTCTTAATTAGGCCTACATTTTTAACCCAACATTTGGGTTTGTCCATATTTGACCCAAATTTGGGTTGAAACAACCCTGAGAATGGAAGTGAACGGAATCTCTTCTCTTATAAAACACCATTATTTTCAGTGTAAACTCAAAAAATAGATCAATCTAAAACGTTTGAGAGCAAAAACGTGTTGAAGATTAGCCGATGGGTGGTCCATTCATTAAATGATAAGCTATTTCCTCATGTTTATTCAGCATGGTGAAGCCTCTCCTCCATTGACATCCATTAAAAAAAAAAAAAAAACACATCTTGTCTCTTTCCCTGTCTACGGCAGCGTTAGCATTACGATTTTTTCGGCTACGGTTGTAGGCTTGCGTTCATGTGTCTTTGTCACGTGGTTAAGAACTTTCCGTCTATGGGTTTAGTGTAAGGTGTGTTATTAGGTGTAGACGGGCTTCAGTAATCTGTGATGTGAGGGTGCTGTGCTGCGATCACACCTGTTAGCACAATAGCAGAGGCTCAGACTGGCTGAGAACAAGACACTTCAATAAAGCGGCCTCTTTAACTGATTGGGCCTCTCACGAGGGATGCTTTGGGTTTAGCATCGGCTGTGAGTTGCTTCACACATATTGAGGTCTGTCCCTGTGATGTAATTTCATTTTGTGAGAAGTTTATTTAATTCCTGAGGTTGGCTTACTGTCTGCACGCATAGGCTTAAGCATGTGAATTGACTCTCCTCTTGCAGAGCCGGTTAATTATAGAAATAACTGTGGGGTTGGTGTGCTGAAGCACAAGGTTGGTAAATAACTCTTTATACATTATTGTATTATGATTGGTGGGAACAAATTACATTTCTGATTTCAAATAATGTTTGATTTAGTTGCAGACTACATCTGTGTTTTGGAGACCATTACATTTGAAAATATGGCAGATGCATGCATGGCAGTTATTATATACGATTGTAATATTCTATAATGATTTCATATAATGATTTAATGAATGATTATAGTAATTAATATTCATAATGCACACTTTAAAAATTCACCCGCATAGATTTAGCATACAATATTTATGTTTTGAGATGCACTAGTAATATATAGTATGGATATAATCATAACTTTTTCTGTTTTCATTTTACCATTATAGAAATATTTTAAATATTTATAGTTTTATATATTTTAAATAATATATAAAGAAATATTTTTATAGAAAATGTTATTATTTTAGAAATATTTCTCCAAATATATTTAGAAATATATTTCTCCATTACTGAAACAAAAATAAATCAATTTAAGTTTCTGCAAACATCGCACAGGGTGGAATGGCGCTAATATAATATTACAAATATTAAAATACTTCATATAATATTTATGTATTTTTGGTCCACTTTCCATTCACACTTTTTTATTTTAAATTACAAAGTCTGTAGTGCTGAGATTGATGCATCGGTGACATTTTTTTAGTGGTGGGAATTGTGATTCCTCACAGTTTAGTCTATTTACATTTTTGGACATTAAAAATCACCAGGCCGAACCTCATCAAACTTTTAAACCTGTAGATTTAACATCAAGACTATAAGAGTTGTTGGAAGCTCACTGATGAGCCCCTTTCACACAGAGATTTCGGAAAATACACAGATTATTCAGTTTGGAGTTCAGGAGATTGTCTTGACCAACTGCCATGTGAATGGTTGATTAGATAATTGCATTAATGAGAAATTGAACAGGTGTTCCTAATAATCCTTTAGGTGAGTGTATATGTAAATGTAATTTAGACTCGGTATGCAAGTAACGTTATGCAAGTTGCTTTGGATAAAAATGTCTTCCAAATGCATTTTATGGATTATACATTTATAAGATTGCAATGTTAAAAATTCCATGGAATTTAAATTTAAATTTAAATTGGAATTTAAATTTAAATTTAAATTGGAATTTAAATTCCAAATTAAATTTAAATTTAAATTTAAATTGGAATTTGGAATTTAAATTCCATGGAATTTAAGCATAAATGTAATGTTGTTTTGTTTTATGTCATTGTGTGCACTTTCTATTGGTCGTGGCAGCAGTTTTTAATCAAATGATGATAAAATGATGGAGAAGAGCATTATGACCATATCAAGTGTAGAGAAAAAACATTTTAGCTGAATCAAAATCATTTCCCCCACGCATCCTAAAAGCAGGCAGAAAAAGAATGAGGCAAAAGATATAGTGGATAGTTACCGTGCCTGCTGGTTTTTAACTTTCACATTAGTGGAGTCGATGAGCTGTGTGCATTGGGGATTTCTTTATTTAGAGCATGTTGGGTTTGGGGGATCAAGCATGCCTGTGATTAGCCTTTGGATGAGCTCTATTTAGACAGCTAATGCTCTCGGTGGAACAACATTGTAGTAAAATCCAGAACCCGGAGACAGCTGGAAGAACAAGCAGAATACAGTGCTTCTGAACTCTCTCCACTCTTTTCTACATTGAGCTGAATGTTCGAAGCTGCAACTAAGCCTCTGCTCAGGACGTAAGCTAACTGTTCACATTCAAAGTCAGTGGAGTTATTCATGGTTACGAAGCTAGAAGCAGTTTGTTTCTATAGAGTCCATGGCCCCAGGGGCCATTAGCTAAATCTGCTTGGGCTCTGCGTGCCTAATTGTTTGCGATAAGAGGCTATTAGCGTTAATAATTTACCTAGAGCTCCCTCAGAAACAAACATCTGGACCTGACGTACACTCATTTGTGCAGACCTTGATGTGACCCACACGTTCTCTGGTGTAAAAGCTGCATGTGGCCATTTGTTAATCCATTAATGTGTGCGTGCATCAACGTTGATGGACCCTTAAAGACGAGACTCCAGATTTGAAGACTTGTGCACACTCATTTAAATCAGGCTGGATGCCATAAGACATGGTTGTAACGTGCATGTTCATTTTTGTTTTCACTCTGTTTGCCCTGTTCCTATTTGCCTGGTTTCTTAGGTTCCCTGTTTGTTAAATAATTATTTTCCCGAGTTCCTAATTCCACTTATTCCCTACATTTTGTTTATATACAAGCCCTGAGTTTCCCTAGGTCATTTGTCCATTACCGTCTATGCTGAATGCGGTCGAGTTTTAGTTTATCTCCTGCGACCCCCTGAGTTTTCTGTGTGGATTCTAATAAAGACTGTTTTTTGTGAGTTTGTTTGTTCTGTTGAACACAAAAGAAGATATTTTAAAGACAGTTGACCATAGCCATTGATTTCCACAGTGTTTTTTTTCCCCCTACTATACAAGTGAATGGCTACCGTAAACTGTCTGGTTACAAACGGTCTTTAAAATATCTTCTCTTTATTTCAACAGAAGAAAGAAACTCATACAAGTTTGGAACAACATACGGGTGAGTAAATGACAGAAAACAATCCCTTGAATAAATGACTTTTTACAAGAGAAATATCTTATAGAAAGTAATTATTCACAAGGTCCAATTTACATAAATATAAAGTATTCTATGGCGTTTTGTAATGCGCATTTTAAATACTCTGATGATGCACTTAATTAACTAAAATAACGAAATGGACGTTTCACTCACTCTTTCGCAACTTTAATTATATAGCGGAGGGGGAGGGACTCTGATGTTGAATGAGAAAATAATAGGGCTGTGCAAAAATTAATTGCAATTAATTGCATCCAAAATAAAAGTCTGTGTTTACATAATGTATTTGTGTGTGCTGTATATAATTATTTTCTATATATAAATACCTATGCATACATTTATATATTTAAGAATTATTTGTGCTTAAATTCTGTATATATATATATAAATAAATAATCTATATTGTATAAATCTAAATATTTTAGATACGAATAACACATTTTCTTAAATACATACATTCACGTGTGTGTATTTATATATACAAAATAATTATAGCACACACGAATATATTATGTAAACACAGACTTTTATTTTGGATGCGATTAATCGCAATTAATTTTTGCACAGCCCTACAAAATAACCAAAATTCATACAATACATGGTTGAGTACATAGTACATGCCTACCGGTAAGTGCACAGAATATGTGTCTCTGTGTTCCAGTGCAGCTCATAAATCATTCGTGGCGCTTTGAAGGCTCGGTGAAGGGAAGAGGAAGTGCATGATGAATGCTGTTTAGACACACAGGAAGCAGACAGGGATACTTATCAAAATGATTCATACATCTGTTGAGGTTGAGCGTTTGCTGGACCAACAGCAGGACAACAGTGACTAAACAGCTGAGAGAGAAGTGACCCTCAAGTCAGGAAGATGTCCAGGGTTTTCATGGATCAGACATTCTAGAAGTGTTTAAAAGCAACTGCTTTCCCAGGTGAGCGACGGGTGAGACAATTAATTTTTCCCATGATGCCCTGAGTGTTCTCTCATACATTAATAGCAGTTTTCCACTTAGGTTATTTGCAGAAGGCAAGTGAATCATTTGATGAAATATTCTGCTGCTGCTGCTCCATAAATATGTCAGAAAGGCCATTTCCTGCTGACGAGAGAGAGAGAGAGAGAGAGAGAGAGAGAGAGAGAGAGAGAGATGAGTGAAGACCCCAAAACATTGTTATGCTTATGAAGAGTTGCAAGCAAACAAGATTATATAAGGCACACTAAACAAGCAATACAGTAAAAGTTGTTTTTAATCATTTATTTATCCGATTTCCCTCAAATAAATCTCGACGTATTCATGCAACGCGTTCTCATCCCAAAGCGCCATATAGGACGCTTTTGCAAAAGCGTAAATATCCAACGCACATGGCACCCTTTAACGTCTAATGAGACGCTTCGGTTATGGTTAAGTTTAGGTAAGGTGTAGGGTAAGGGTTAGACCACTAGGGGGCGCCTTCTGCCCAAATATATCTGCGTCCCATTTCACGTTAAAGGGTGCCATGTGCGTTGGATATTTACGCTTTTGCAAAAGCGTCCTATATGGCGCTTTGGGATGAGAACGGGCTCATTCATGCCCAAAGGAATAAATAAAGCACAAATAAAAGCTCTTTCAACCCATTTGTGAGTCAAATATGGACAAACCCAGCAATTGGGTTCATTTTTTTAAATTGCATTTTTAATCCAAAGTTTGGGTTAGTCCATTTTGACCCCAAATTGGGTTTGAAACAACCCAACATTTTTTAGAGTGTTGTTTCTCATTTTCCCCTAGACAGCAATGCGTGGGATAGTTCACCCAAAAGTTAAAATTTTGTCATCATTTGGTCGACTCACCCTCAAGTTGTTCCAGACATGAAGAAACATCTGTTGAACACAGAAGATGTTCGAGGATCGAGGATGGAGAGTCCAGGTTTATCCAGTGGAAGTGGGTTGTCGAGGTTTTGTGGCACACTCTACAACCCGGTTCCTCAGAGACGTCGGGTTCAGTGGCCAAGAGTTGTGTCGCACAGTAAAGAACTCCTCTGAAGCAGCAGAAAGGAGCAGCAACTGGCTGTGGTTGAGACAGACAGATTCTAGCTGGCTGTGTACAGGCCGCCACGCTACGGTTTCATAGAGTTCTTGAAAAACCAAAGAGTCTGCTGGTTATTTGTATAGGTTGCATAGTAATTATATTCCTGTGTATATTGCGTGAATGACGGGTGATTGGGCAGATATTGTGTTTTGCGGTTGGTGGTATGCCATACGGAAACTGCTTTAACGCACCAGTGAGGCTCGACAGCCTTAGCCAAACAGGTTGGCGTGTATGGTTGGGTTGCGGAGAGATTGTGAGATTGTGGTTAGGTCTCAGCAGCAGATGGTGGCCATAAAGGGATGGACATAGTCAGAAACAATGCTCAGGTAGGCCATGGCATTTAAACAATGGCCAATTGGCGCTAAGGGGCCTAAAGTGTGCCAAGAAAACATCCCCCACACCATTACACCACCACCACCAGCCTGCACAGTGGTAACAAGGCATGATGGATCCATGTTCTCATTCTGTTTACGCCAAATTCTGACTCTACCATCTGAATGTCTCAACAGAAATCGAGACTCATCAGACCAGGCAACGTTTTTCCAGTCTTCGACTGTCCAATTTTGGTGAGCTCTTGTAAATTGTAGCCCCTTTTTCCTATTTGTAGTGGGGAAAACTGCTCAATCTAGATGGTTGTGGTGCTGGTCCACTAGGGAGACCACTGTTGTTGCTGCCATTGTGTGTGCTGATGTGCCAAGTACACTGCAGCCGTTAATGCCGGATATAAGTGGAGTCACACCACCTTATGGAAAGAAGCGTAAATGGATGGAGAAGCATAGTTTAATGCAAAGCTGTCTTAGTTTTGCTTATCTTGGTGAAAGCCTAGTACAAATTAGCATGAAGTTGTAACATCTACTCTCGTGTAATGGAAATCACCCATTGACTTCCATAGTTTTTTTTTCCCAACAATGGAAGTCAATGGGTGAACTATTCCTTTAACCCCTTAACGCCCACTGTCACAAATATGCTACAAACCGTTTGACTCAGTCAACCAGCCGAGATAACGTCTGCATTCCCCCAATGCCGGTTAGTGCATATTCGCTACGGACCTAGGACCTTCGACAAGCACTTGTTTCTAGTGGGACCGCAAAGTGATGGACTTATTTCCTGTTTACGCACGAGGATTACTCCGGTCAGGAACATTTGCAACATTTGCAACATACCAAATTGACCATTATGCCCACTGTTGCAGATTTGCAACATACCAAATTGACCCCAAATGGACCATTATGCCCGCTGTTGCAGATTTGCAACATACCAAATTGACCATTATGCCCGCTGTTGCAGATTTGCAACATCCCAAATTGACCATTATGCCCACTGTTGCAGATTTGCAACATACCAAATTGACCCCAAATGGACCATTATGCCCGCTGTTGCAGATTTGCAACATACCAAATTGACCATTATGCCCGCTGTTGCAGATTTGCAACATCCCAAATTGACCATTATGCCCGCTGTTGCAGATTTGCAACATACCAAATTGACCATTATGCCCGCTGTTGTAGATTTGCAACATCCCAAATTGACCATTATGCCCGCTGTTGCAGATTTGCAACATACCAAAATTTTGATTTATTTGTTGTGCAAAAGTGAAATTGATAATCTCCACATTATTTACCATCTACTTAAAGGCAAAAACACACATAAAACATTTTTTTTATATACAGCTATAAATTCAGGCGTTAAGGGGTTAAGTGGAGAGCAGATGGATTTTTACTGAAGTCTGCGGCTTCTTGGATTCTTCTCTTGAGAAAAAGACCCCAGAAATCTCACATCAAATCTTCTCTAGTGCATTTTTTCTCAATCAAGCGGTCTGTGCATACTTGCAACGGTGCTAGAAAATGACTAAACAAAAAATAGAATTATGTTATAACTGCAGAAGATCCAAGCCTAAAACATCATGTTTCCGCAGCGCTGAGCTCTCACTCTGACACTTTTTCACTGCAGCGCAGAGGTCCACTTGGATTGATTTTTTTTCATCCCACTACTGCGAGTTTCAGTCCACACCGCCCACTACTGCCGAATTGTACTTTGAGTAGGTACACTTGATCCATGTTTGCAGTGAATCTGTTCTCACACGGTCCTGCTTCATTCAGGATCTGTAACTGAGGTCCTTTGATTTATTCATCAATCTAAGTATACACAGCTGTTTATGCTTTTAGACCCGCGTCATATCTTTTAAGTTGTCTAATACAAACTGTTGTTTTTAATTTAGAATCCTTTTCAATCCTGCCATTAATTATGATTGGCAGGACTTTGGGGTTGGAAAAAATGGACTGTCTGGTAATGGAGTCCAAAAGCTTGAGAAGCACAAGAGTTTCAGAAGTGATCTCAACAAACAGCGCTAAGATTTGCCAAGATATAAAAGCCAATTTAAGATCTCATTATGAGCTCAAACATTCCTCATCAAATTCTTCCTTTTTCCCTTGTAGTTAGTCGCCCATATATTTTAATAAACAGATGTAATTCATGTATTTCCATGTAACTAGATTTCATAAACGTATTTCCGATCGACCAGCTCACTTAGCACGGCGTTCGTGGTTTGAAATGAAATGTATTTATTTGTTTCAGCCTGAGCTATCTTCATAGATAGCAACCGTTCTTGGAGATGATACCAGTGATGAGAAACTAGCTCTTTTCATTTCAATCTGATTGGCATCAATGTTCTTAGATTTGTGTGGATTCAAGGCAGAAGAACTGTGACGTTTCAGGTCAGAGATGCTGGTACATGCAGATGCCACTGTCGTTTAGCAGTCCATCGTGAAGCTGCATTCCTGAAGGAGCTGGGTGCGGTTTATATGGTAGAAATGAGACGTATGCTAGTGCTGTCTGCAGTGACGCAAACTCAAGACATGAGTCATCATCAGTGCTGGATTCCCAAGAGCTGTTTATCATATAATACAGCAGACTCTGGATCTACAGTTGCAGAGCGAACACTGTCACGATCGCACAACCACACAGCAGACTCACCCCATACACACTCAAATGTTGTGGTGCCATAGCCTACTAATTACATCCATGGTCTTTGTATAAAAATCCACTTATGAAAAGATGACTGAAGAACCCAGTTTGACTGCTCTGTTGTTTAGTGTGAGCATAAGCTTGTGTTTAGCTGGTCATTGTCGCTAAATAAAGTCGGTTTATTTTGGGTTAATAATCTGCTTACTGTACCATTATGTTTATGACTGTTTATCAATTAAATACAATCATAGATGTGTATGAATCAAGGATTCAACTTTGAAATAACTGTGTTGCCTGGCTTGTAGATTAGCTCAAAGCTCCTATTAAAATGTAGACAACTGTCAGCCTGGCAAGAAAATGAGCACATTCAAAATATTTATTGTTAATTGAAACTCTGAAATCCATGTTTGCTAACTTGTTGTAGTACAATGCGACATGTCTAAAGTTTTATAACTATTATAAGTTAAAATTATTACTATAATAAATACATAGGTATGGTATATAAGTACCCCTTGAGATTTTTACATTAATATTTCAATAATTTAACAACACATTTTCATGTTCACAGTTCTCTGATATCGATTAACGGTCACATGACATGCAGGTAAAACATAAAGGTACAGTAACACTTTACAATAAGGTTTCATTTGTTAACATTAGTTAACATGAACTAACAGTGAACAATACTTATACAGCATTAATTAATCTCAACATTTATGAATACACTTTTAAGATCAAAAGTTGTATGTGTTAATTAATAAATGTGTATAAATTAAATAAATTAATGAATTAAGTAAATGTGAATTAGCATGACGTGTGTAGCCTATATATGTATATGTATATATATATATATATATATGTGTGTGTGTATATATATATATATATATATATATTCACTGTGTGTATGGATGTACATATAGCCACACAGAGACTTCTGTAATCATGATGCAAATGATTAATTGAATGAGTTTTGAATGGATTTTTATGTTTTTTTTTTATAGATTTGAAACATTTTGAACTGTTTCATGTAAATGAATCGATCTTACCAACTGGGTACAGACACTTTCTCATGCTTAACATGGTTGTTTTATGGATTAACATTTTAACACAATCAATATTATGTCAGTTGAGTTCATTGGCTATTGACGAGCTCCTGTGTTCCAACTTAAGGACTAGAAAAGAAACTGTGTGTTTCTTCTTGATTTATTCTGGAAATTCTGCAACTAAAGTATTCCTTTCCCATGTACCCTTGCTCCTCTGTTTGTTTTGGGATCTGGTGGCCTAATGCGGTCTCGCTCTTACAGGTTATGCCACCCCACAGGCTGACTGGAAATCCAGCCGTGAAAGAGAAGGGCTGATCCCAGACCCCCTCGTGTTCCCGCAGCTGCGCCCCTCCCTGTCCCCATGGCGACAGGAGGTCATGCCCCCGAGACAGATGTGTTAATCAACCTGCATCAGGTGAGAGATGTGAAGACCCTGCCTGTTGTGAGTTTTTTTTTTTTTTTTTTTGCAGAGATGCCTAACCATTTTAGTTCTTTAAGGTACAATATGTAAGAATTTTATAATAAATATCCAAAAAATCACTTGCATACTTCCAGTAGTTGTGTACTTACAATATCCCAATTTTCAGAGAAATTCCCATTTTAAATAATTGGCCGTCCCGGGATCCCTGTTCACTTGTTGCCTGTCAATGACATAATATCCGCGTTATCCCTGGTTTCCGCTAGTAGTACTACAGTAACCATGGCAACAGACGTGGCCAACTGCCTAGTGCGTAACGTCTAGCCGTACGCTGTTGTTGTTTCGTTCAAACATAATGGACCATGACAAGCAGACTTTGGGGGAAAAGAAGAACTAAAACTAGGATTAATATCAACTAGGTGTTTTCAAGATGCCGTGAGCTCCACGTCCGTGACAAACTTCGACTTGACAGAGCTCTTACATATACTTTATTAGACAGGTGAGCAAATGTACATAAAACTAATCAATTTTATTTAGTTCAACATGATTAAATGTTAGAATATGATCTGTATGTTATTCTAATGTTGATCTAGCGTAGTGCTAGTCTCAGATAGCCAACAAACTAACACATACAATACATAGAACTTTCATCAAATAGAGTGTGATTGTGTCGTCGACTAAGTGGGACAGTTAACTGTTACCTCACAAGCTTCATTCGTCTAATAAACTGAGCTGCGTGAGTATTAAAGGAACATTCTGACTTTTTGGGACTTTAGCTTATTTACCATATCCCCCAGAGTTATATAAGTCCATACATATACCTTTTTCATCTCCGTGCGTGCTGCAACTCTGTCTGACGCACCCACCGCTAGCCTAGCTTAGCACAAAGACTGGATGTAAATGGATACAGCTAGCATACTAATCCCAAATAAGTGACAAAATAAGGCAAACATTTTCCTATTTACATGTTGTGATTTGTAAAATTACAGAGTGTACAAATAACAAGGTCATATGAGACACAGCCCTCTTTTAACCGTATAAATATTTGGGAACTATATTCTCAGAAGGCGAAGCACTGCTACTTGGGCGGAGTGATAACCGCAGCACCCGAGACGCACCGTGGTGAGTTCGTTCAGAGTTGGAGTAATAGAGTTAGCAATTACTAGATAGTAAAAGCATACACTGTAAAAAACAAACCGTAAATTTTACGGTAAAAAACCGGCAGCTGTGGTTGCCAGAACTTTACCGTTAAAAATACGGTAGGAACATTAATGGTTTTACAGACTTAACTTAAAATTTACAGTAACAAACCGTAATTTATTTTCTGATAAAATGTGGATTTACCAATTTATTGATGTATTGATATCTGTTTTAGACCATTGTAATACACTGACAACCAACAATCATCACAACAGTGTTGAGAGTTACATGAGCAATCGCAGCTCATCACAAGTGAATACTTGTATAAAGCAATACTTAATTAAAGAAGCTGCACAATGTCATTCACACAAACATTAAGCACCATCATGGTAACACACATGAAATTAAAAAAATGCAATAAACATTAATTTAACAACATTAAATGTAGCATATAACCCCAATGAACATAACTGATTAGAAAAAACAAACAAACAAACAAACAAAAAACAATAAAAATATGAGGAACCATAGTAATTTCAACAAAAATACATAAAATGTGAAGTGTCACACGGGGAATTGTGGGAATGTCAATTTACGGTTTTTCACTGTAAATTATACGATGATTTGTTCTTTTTCACTTTCAAAAACTGTAAATTTAACTGTATTTTACTGTAAAATTATATCACAGTTATTTACTGTGTTTAGTACGGAAACTTTCTGTTTACCAATTAACAGTTTTGCACTGTAGCATTTTTACAGTATTTTACCATTAAAATCACGGTTATTTTTTACAGTGTAGTTTACAGTCATGAGTGTTCGTTGTATTGTAAAGACCAGGTAATACCATGATGATATAATGTGAATAAATGGCTTAGTTACTTGCTCTAGATAAAGCGTTGTAACAGTCAAATTTGTGTATGTTTTTTTTTTTTTTTTTGGTTGGGGTTGTAATTGTACTACACACCTTGAGGGGGCAACAAGGAGTAATACTCTCAGTAATAAAACAGGTGTAGAGAGTAGAAGTAGCAGATTGGTAATGGAGAAATAACCATGCCTTATGAATACAAACGATCAATAGTCCTGATTGGGAAACTAAGAGTTTGATGCTCAATCGGAAGTAAGCAGTGTTTATATTCTTATGTTGACTGGTGGATGTATGAATATTTCTTTTCCTAATGTAATGATTTTGTTTTGTAGAAGGACTTCACATTCTGTGGGGTTTGTCCTTCTGTCGTTTATGCCTGATTTGGTTTGTTAAAAACATCAATGTATTAGTCACTCATCCATAAACATTATTAGATCCATCAGCTTGACGGCAAGTTCCATAAATCTGCAGGAAATTTTGCGCCATCAACCTACGCCTGTGTAATTATAAGACTCGATTAGCGACCATTAGCGACCCCTAGCATTTTCTTAGTGTGAAGAATATTTTAATAATCTAAAGGACCTTTTTCCACATTAAAGAATATTTTGTGGAATGGAAATGCTATGGATGTTCTTTATGGAACCATAAATGCCAATAAAGATCCTTAAGATTGTAGATTATTAAGAGCATATTGCTTTTGTGGTGCTATAAAGCAGAAGCACAGCTGTGGAGTTGAGTTGTGGAGTTTCAACATTGAGCCTATTTAGAAAAAGGGTGAACATGCACTAGTCTAGAAATCATTATTTACACAGTGTTTTGCAGTACAAGCTTTAATGAAGCGATATAAACTATTCACATACTGTTTGAAAAGACCCACTTGTAATTACAGATGCACTCAAGCTCTTTCTATTCAATATATATGACTGAACCCATATGATTTAAGCAATAAATACCTATAATTTGGGTTTTGTTTAGATTTATCACCATTTTGGATGTAAATGTAATCCTCTTTGAATCATAAGTTTGGTGAACAGCTTTTGAGAAGTTTAGGTTTTCCTCACTGCATTTGCATGACTGAAATCACTCAACAAACATTTCTTATTTTTCTAAATGTTGTAAACAGTTGTGCTGCTTCATGTTTTTTTTTTGTGTGTGGAAAATATATGGTGGGAAGACGACTTGTATATGGTTGGAATTGCAAATGGTTGCTATGTGGTTTCCTGAGCAACGGCAGGTTTGGGGCTGGTGGCGCCGCGCCAAGCAGGGAGGCGCAGGTGCTGGGTTACATGTGATGAAACACACGGGCCGTACACAGGACAATAGCATCAGTCTGACCTCCGTCTCGTTTGACACTTGGGATGCATGGATCTCAGGCAGTGTGTGTGTATATTTGAATGGCCCTTTTTGTGGTTGCCTGCATCTAATGTGTTGTTTGTTGTGTGCGATAACTAATTTTTATCAAGTTTATCAGCCATACCCTAGTGAAAAATAAATTCACCGAAATGCATTTATTTCATGCTACGTATACTGCATTTACATATGAATTTAATAGGGCTGGGCGATGTGACCAAAATCTCATATCACGATATAAGTCAGCTCATATCCCAATAACGATCACAATGGGCTATATGCACGCATAAATTACGCATTTGACACAAGGATGCTCGTCCATTTCCTCGAACCGAGGAAAACGGGATTATGGCAGAGTCTTCAAAATTTACTGTCCTCCCGACTTTGAAACGAAACGTACATACGTTTAGATGTAATTTTATATATAGTTATGTTTATTTAATATAATTTTAAAAAGAAGCATAAACACAACGAGGGGTGTCTGTTTTATCTGTTTTTGTGACTAACGTTTCTTTATTATAACCATGGAGTATAAAATTCAATATAAATTCAGTATTGCATTGGACTCTACGGTCGGCGGAAGTTATCGAGCATCCTTAATCCTTCACCGGAAATACCGCCGTGCATAGAGCCCATATAGTACCTTTTCTGTAAATTCAACCAATTAAATGATTAGTTCACTTTTGAAAAAACTTTTGCTGATAATTTACTCACCCCCATGTCATCCAAGATGTCCATGTCTTTCTTTCCTCAGTCGAAAAGAAATTTAGGTTTTTGATGAAAACATTCCAGGATTTTTCTCCATATAATGGACTTCAATGGGAACCGGATGGTTCAAGTATCAAAAGACGGTTAAAAACTGTTTCAGATGCAGCTTCAAATGTCTTTAAACGACACCAAACGATGAATAAGGGTCTTGTCATGCGAAACGATCGGTTATTTCAAAGCTTATTCCAAAAATGTAACTTTTATAAGGACAAATGCTAGCCTTGCTATATTCTCTGAGGCGCGTTTGTAACGTCACGTAATACGTAATTACGTTCAAAAGGTCACGGGCGACGTAGCCGGAAGTACAGAATCAAAATCGTCCGACATCGTTGTTTTTCCTTTTAATTCCTTTTTTTGTAAACGGCGTTTGAGTTAGTTTGCACGTTCAACCTATGCATTCAACTTGTTAACACTGACTCTGTACTTTCGGCTACGTCGCCCGTGACCTTTTGAACGTAATTACGTAATACGTGACGTTGCAAACGCGCCTCACAGAATATAGCAAGGCTAGCATTTGTCCTTATAAAAGTTACATTTTTGGAATAAGTTTTGAAATAACCGATCGTTTCGCATGATAAGACCCTTATTCATCGTTTGGTGTCGTTTAAAGACATTTGAAGCTGCATCTGAAACAGTTTTTAACCGTCTTTTGATACTTGAGGCATCCGGTTCCCATTGAAGTCCATTATATGGAGAAAAATCCTGGAATGTTTTCATCAAAAACCTAAATTTCTTTTCGACTGAGGAAAGAAAGACATGGACATCTTGGATGACATGTGGGTGAGTAAATTATCAGCAAAAGTTTTTTTAAAAGTGAACTAATCCTTTAATAGTTTATATATTTACCACATGGAAAAGACTAATTATTTTCTACATTTTAAAGTATATACTCAAAAATGCTGAAAACTCATTCATATGTGATAATTTTTCTTCCTTTATTTAGAACTTCCGGGGAAATGTTTGAGTAAGAGTGTAGAAATATAAAATATAAATAAAACACTTTTCAAAAACACATGATTACAGGACAAATATAAAATATAGCTATATACAACGTCAACTTTAAAAATTGTTCTTTCAAGTTTAAAATGTATCAGCAATCAGTTGTTCAAAGCAGCAATCACAAATTCAAATAGTACAGACTGTGCAAATGGGATTGATGAATAGCGTAGAAACCAGCGTGAGTGAAATGCCTGCGCTCAGCTGTAAAGTCATCATAGGTAAATCACTATGGCAATGTGCTGCCGTTAATTTTACTGAGGACTTAGGTTCTGAATACTCATCTTCGTATACTCAGATCCACTTTCGCCTTCAGAACTGCCTTAATTCTACGTAGCATTGATTCAACAAGGTGCTGAAAGCATTCTTTAGAAATGTTGGCCCATATTGATTGGATAGCATCTTGCAGTTAATGGAGTGGATGATTTGTGGGACGCACATCCAGGGCACGAAGCTCCCGTTCCACCACATCCCAAAGATGCTCTATTGGGTTGAGATCTGGTGACTGTGGGGGCCATTTTAGTACAGTGAACTCATTGTCATGTTCAAGAAACCAATTTGAAATGATTCGAGCTTTGTGACATGGTGCATTATCCTGCTGGAAGTAGCCATCAGAGGATGGGTACATGGTGGCCATAAAGGGAAGGACAAGGTCAGAAACAATGCTCAGGTAGGCCGTGGCATTTAAACGATGCCCGATTGGCACTAAGGGGCCTAAAGTAGGCCAAGAAATAAACAAGCAAATAAATAGAGCATAATATGAAACGATAGACTTTTTAGCGTCATATGGCAAAGCCCATAGTTACAGTTTTCTTAGCACAATAAACTCTCACAAGATTAGGGAAAATCTGATTCCTAATGACATGAGCCCTTTAAATACATCATCATCAGTTGTTAGACAGGATTCGGAACATAGCCTACATCTATTAGAGCCTCACCAGAATTTAGAGCCTGTTTCCATGAACTCTCCATGAACATATTGTGAGTAAGTGTGGTTGGATCATTTTAGGGAGCAATCTGCTACACCATGGCATCAGATACCAGATTAATTGCCTGGTGTCGACCCGCATGCGGATGGCCATTTGCTATGTTGTGCCTGGCTGTAAAGATCGCCATATCATGTTTCGGCAAAGAGAATCGAGTGTTTAGCAATAAAATAGTGTCCAGGAGACATTATAGTACAACCCAGACAAAAGCAACATGTTAATGCTGCACATTGTTACTTACTTGTTTTCTAAATCAATAATCAGCACTCCGTATGTTGATGCAGACTTCCCACAAGCATCACCCCCTCTTTGAATTGGCAAAAATCAACAGAATAACGAAATCAATAGTGGTAAGCGAGATGATTTGGCCAGACTGAGTAAAGCGAAAGTGTTCAGAGATTGATGCGGTGTTTCAGTTTAGCCCAGAATTGCACGCTGATTTTCCACACGCAAATATTTGACCCAGTGTTATTTATACATCCCATAAAATCCAGTGGCAGCAGGACACACACTTCTGCAGTCACACTGCAGCGCAATGTGTTTTTGAACATTTAACAGAGCTGTTCTTGTGATGATGGTGACTAAGATAAAGTAACAAACAGGATGGACAGAGAGTGATCAAGAATTTGGAAGTATGTACGAATCTAATCCTATTATGCATCAGTCTGTTTGAGCATATGAGTCTGTTCTAACTGAGCAACAAACTATACCACCCATCTTTTTATACACATTAAACCACATGCTGTACATTTTTAAGCAGCAGATCAATGTTGCCCCTCCCAATCTGAACAGGTGGCATCAGGATAGAGGGAGGGGGGGGGGTTACCCCAGCTGTACACAGCACTATGATATCATCGTCACCATGACAACCATGAGCTCAGACCACTGAGAATAGAGATCCGTCTATCCTCGACCCCGTACAGTGCAAACACTGATAAAGCAGCGTCTAACGGGGTCCTCAAGGGACCGATTAGGGCCAGACATCTATTCCAGGGATAGTCCATACTATCTCTTATTTCGCTCGGAAACTCACTAAGGCTTGGAAAAATGTGCATGTCTGTTCAGGAAACTTAAACGAACATCTCATCATTGACCTGCTATAACAAAAAAATTCTATAACTATATAGACTGACAGACTTTTACAGATACTAGTTTCTTCTACTGAAGAAAAGAAAAATCAAAGCTGACAATAAAACAAAGATTATTGGGGTATGTTTTACAGGAAAAGCAATCTTTTATACTTAATGTGCTACTTATGGAAGCTAATGGAATAAAAAACTAGAAAGGGAATTGTGACATATCTTAGATTGTTGTTTTTTTTCTTCAGATTTGTGAGTTTATATATTGCAATGCAGATTTTATAACTCACAACTGTAATTGTTTGTGAAATTTTTGCAATTTCTGTTTGTACACCAATTTTGTTTTTTTTATTGTTCTGCTGTCACGGACTGGTGGTGTAGATAAATGCAATGAAGGCAAATGAAGTTCAAACTCAGATATTCCACAAGATATATAACAAAGAAGGCAGGAGAATTAGTTTCAATAAATTATGCTATATACAGTTTTTTTTTTATTCGCTTTGGTACTATTTTCACAAGTAAGGTGTACATTTTCAAAACTCTTAGTGCTAATATCACAACAGATCATCAAAAGGGCACTTTTTTCAAACAATTCACTATGTTTTCAACTGGGTTAGTACAATTCACACAATCACAAAGTATCCTTTTCACAACACAAAATAAGTGTTTCATCTATATTATTGTTTCAGTCACAGTAACTGCCTTTCATAAAGCTCTTACTATCAAACTTTTGATTTTCATCTCTTTTTGTTCAATTTAATACTTTTGTCTATTATTTAATCCAACAGATCTTAATGGTTAATCAATTAATAATTTGGTAAACCTATAGATTTTCATTTCAGCAATATACAGTATATGGATTTTGAGAACAGAAATAAAATGTTTGTATGAATATTTACTGTAAATACAATAAAGAGAAAGAAAGAAAGAAAGAAAGAAAGAAAGAATGACAAGGCAATAAGAAGCATTTTGAACAAGCCTTTAAATTCATCATACCTTCATCAACTTTAACAAAACTTCATCTATTGCTCGAAACAGAGTGGGTAGAAGTCAACTTATTTGAACCCACCCTGGTTACCATTAACAAAACAAAACAATGCTAACTGCTTCCTTACACATTATCATAACACTCAATTACAATTTTGTATATAAATACATATAAGAAAACATGAGAAACGAAAGAAGGGGAACCCCTTCTCCTCACCAAAAGCAAAACAATACCAAAAAAAAACAAAAACATATCCTATATACTAGAGGTCGACCGATATGGTTTTTTTTTTACGCCAATGCCGATACAGATCTTTTGAAATCTGGGTCGGCCGATTAATGCAGCCGATTTATTTTGGCCGATATTTGCTTGGTTTTTAACCTCTATTTGAAAGATAAAATGTAAAAGAAATAATAATTACTTAACATAGACAAACTTTCTCAACAAAAACATTTTATCCTCTCAAAAAATGTCCTGAATGTATTTTTGGTTTGTTTTGTTTGTTAACAGACAAAGACAAATGTACAAATGAAAAAAAAAAAAAACTTTAAATGATTAAATTTTTTATATATAAGATTTATTATATTTTATTTAATTTAACTTCTAACAAAAACGTATTTCTGCTGCTCACTCGGCTGGAAAATGACTCTAGCGGCAGCGCGCGTCAAACACGTGTTCCACGACAACACTATAGGCTGCCCACAGATGCGCCTGCCTAATAATCGGCTTGATATACTTGGATATTGGCCGATGCCGATTATGTTAAAAAATGCCAAAAATCGTCCGATTAATCGGTCTACCTCTACTAAATACACACCATATGATCTTGATCTTAGGTAACAATTATAATAATACCAACAATGGTAATCCAATACCTACAAGGTAAAATAAGACAGATTATGAACACATGGATACATCTATGATAATACCAACAATGGTAATCAGAATACCTACAGGGTAATATAAACAGACTACAAATGACCTTGTTGTAATAATAGCTAATTAAAAAAAAAAGGAAAAATATTCAAAAGCAGTATTGCGTGTTTTGTTAAGGCCATTGTATGTGTGTCAATAGAAACACTGTGCAGCTATAAAACACTATTTATATAATTTTCTGTATTTTTCAAAAGAGAGTTCAACAGTTTGGACTGGCTCACACTCCTCCATTCACAGGAAAGTTTCACACATTTGTCTGTATAGGGTTGAAGGAGCATTTCTGACTCACCCTTTTGGACTGAAACGCAGACGCCGGTTTTAGACAGCTTTATTTGGCTTTATTATTTGTATTTGGGAAGCAATGTTTAAAATCTGTGTTGCTAATGAGAGAAGAGCATTGTTGTCTCTGTCCATCCTTGCCAAGAAAGTTTTTCATTGCTTTATTTCATTAGTTTCTTTTATTTTAGCTTAATCTTAAATTCAGAAAATTTAGATTTAGTTTTAATTAACAACAGCAACACTGCAATTATTGAGTCTTTCTGACTTTTTCATTAAAAAGTACCGGCTCATATGTTTGTGAATCATATACCATTCTGGTTAATGTTGCCACATGCAACCATTAGAGTAAGACCAATGTGTTGTCTATTGAATTTATATCCTTTTGGAGAGATCTTTATCTCTCAGCCCATTTATCTCAGTAAATGAAGTTCACAACTAAATACTTTTATGTTTACATCATTTATTTTGCTTTGTCTCTGTATATTCAGTCAAAACATGTCAGTATTTTTACAGTTCTATAGCTGGATTCAACACTTCAGGAACATAAGTTTGACCTGCTATTGACACACATTTGAAATCCTGGAGAGAACGAAGCAGACCTTTTTTTTCCTGCATTTACCTCTTTTTTCAAAAACATGGCATGAAATATTTTTCCATAGTGACCGTGAGTCATCGCTGGTACTGTGGGAAAGGGCAGATGCTGTGAATCCTGCTGTAGTGTGCTAGTGATCTGGTGTTTTTAAGCAGAGGAAGGTGTCTCTGCCTGCAGCTCTTCAGTGACACAAATGGAGTTGTTTATAAGCCAATGACTCACGATTACAAGCTTAAACAAAACACCTCATTTACATCATTCTCGTCTCCCATCACTCCTTGGCAGCATCTGTGAGCCTCATTTCTGACAACAGTCTCTCTCGTGCAAGAGTCACGTGTATGCTTCTTCTCTCTGCTGCAAGGAGGCAACTTCATTTATATGGCATGTTTCATACACAAGTTCTTTGTATTATTCATTTTTGATTTGATTATGTCATTTACAATGCTTCATGATTGTTCTTTATTCCCATGAAAGATGGGATACAGTCTTGTTTTCAGTCATATAGTCTTTCTATCACTACAGGCCGCATGTACATTAAGTTGTTGTTTGTCCTGGGAACATTTGTGAATGTCACTGTTGTTGTAGTGAGCCCTGACACACATCACTGAGAGCATCAGTATCTCAGGGCTCAAGGGACATGTTGTGTTTGGTTCACCAAAGCTAGATGGAGAATGGTGATTTGACGTTGTGGCTGAGGCTGCAGAGCTGTCAAAACACTAGAAATTTACTAGTCTTTGTTAAACTCAAAAAAATCGAACCGGTGTTCTGTCGATTTTTGCTGCCTTGTTGAAAAATGCTACCGTAGCGCGAATTGATCACAGAATGCCGATTAAAGTCGTATGAAATACAATTCTAATACAATTCTAAGTTATGAGTAGCTACTGTATACTGTAGACTACTGTTTTTATTTTTAAAACGGTGTGAAAAGTAAAAATTATCATAAAATATTCATCTTTGACTTGTCAAAGTACACCTTTTCTTATAGTAACTGAAACTTTCAGTTATTCCTTTTCAGCTGGCTGACCGTACAAATATTCATATGGTAGTAAGCATTTTTTAAAGGGAAATTATACATTATAACATGAAAATGTACCTTTTGTAAAAAAAAAAAAAAACAAAAAAAACTGTGAGTCTGCACATGCGCATAACCGGTAAGTAGGAAATCTCGATGGGTAGCATGAATTGTCAGAACACCGGCAAATAATACATCAACTCCTTTCCCTTACGAAAACGAAGTATATTTCAAGTTCGTTTTATGTAGTATACTTAAGTAATGTTCAAGTATATTTTTAAGTATACATTATGTAGTAAGTTTACTAATGTCACTATGTACTAGTAGTAAACTTGTAAGTGTACTATTTTAATATCGCTTAGGACTAAATTGGCCCACTTTTAGTACATAAAAGTATATGTTTAAGTGTACTATAAGTGTAACAGTAAGTGCACAACTAGTTCATTATTATGTATCTCATGTGTACTGCAAGTGAATTTATGGGTATACTAGTAGTTTACTTTTTTACTGTAATACTTATACTAGTATACTTTGAATACTTAATTATACTTTTAAGTATTTCTGGATCAAAAGATTGAGTACAAGAACTTGCTTGCTGCAATATACTTGCTTTTCTCTCAGTATAAGTCAAGTACACTTACTGTAAGTGTAATTTGAAGTATATTTCTGAGAAGTACATATAGTATACTTCTGAGAAGTACAGGAAAAATAAATTGAAACTATACTTTCTTATTTTTAGTTTAAAAGAAGTATACTAATGGCATACTTGAATAAACTTCTTTTTCGTAAGGGTTAATCAAATACTTTTACTTTCATTTCAAACCTGCTAAATCCCAGCATCTGCCCATTCAGAAATACCGGTTTGTTATCAGAAACCTCTTCTTTTTGCCAGCAAGAGCCTTTAAGTTCAGAGAACCAATCAGAAGACACGAATCGAATCGTATGATTTCAAGATGAATGACGTTGTGCGTATGAGCCAGTGTTCTGCTGAATAAAGCTACATATAAGATTGTGCTACCAACACTGTATTTGCATTGTTTTAAGGTTTAGGGCAGGGGTAGAAATGGATGGTACAGGGAAAGTTCACTTTGAATTTAATTTTTTCCATGTTTTAGCTTACCTCAAGGGCATCCAAGATGTAGGTGTCTTTGTTTCCAATCCACAGTATTTTCAATATTGATATTTTTAGGTCAAACCGTTCTTGTCTGTCAGTCATATAATGGAGGTCTATGGTCACCACCTCAAGAGCATGCACAGAGAAGTCCAAATTAAACACGATTTAATGACTCGTAAATGTAAGCACACATCGATGGCCTAAGACATGAAACGAGCGGTTTGTGTGAGAAAACGAACAGTATTTATATCGTTTTTACGTCTTGTAACCACAGCCACGTCCAAGTGATCTGAGGGCGAGGGTGCTTCGGTCTGCGCAAGATATTTTAAAACAGTTTAATCCCAAATCAATATATTTTATCCCCATAATTACAATTACAATATTTTTTTTTTTTTTAAAAAGTGAAGCGATTTAATGATAACAAACTAATTAAAAGATAACAAACAGGTAAGTCACAATGATCCTTGTGTTACCAATTTTTACCGTTTGTTATCTGGAAATAACATATCACTGGATGGCTCGATTGACCAATCAGAATCAAGTATTCCACAGAGCCGTGTAATAAGTATTAAAGAACACATTGCGTGGTATGGAGGTATGGAATTGAGTTTGTATCAAGTACTTCTGACACTGCAGAAATGTGGTTTCATTACATTTTTAACTTTAGAATCGACTTGAAAGATACCATGCTATTGATATCTCATGCATAAAATGTGTGCCTCAGCTGAGAGAGGTAACTGCATCTTCTCTAGCCTGTGGCCGATGAGGTTACACTTATTCTTTGTCTGGAGGCTGCTCAAGGAGCTATTCTGGAGCTGGAAGTGCCATCTAAAGCTGCAGGTATGCCTGCTAAGTCTGGCCTGGGTCTCAGGTGACTGTGGAGGCCCACCTGAGCTCTTTGTGTAAGCACAGGACACTCATTTATTCTCACAGTCCCACTATTTCCCAAAAGTAGTGACCTTTTCAGGCAGCCAAGAACAGAGAGACAATCCCTGACTAACACTTACACCAGGGTTTTGCCGCCATTCAGAAGTGAGCTGGAATTAAAGTAGCATACATTCTTGGTAGTTCTTCTCCCTCTTGAGCTTCCTCCATCCTCTCCTCTCCTCTCAGGGCACTGCTCTAACAACTCTCTGTGCAAGACCTACGGCACACAAGTGCTAATTCAAGAAGAGCCATAGGCAACAACGTGGAGCATCCAGATGGCTCTGGTTAAAGAGGGGAGAGCAGTGGGGGGCTGTAGAATGCCTAAATCAATAAAAAAGATCAGAATAAAGTAATTTGTTAGTGAATCATACCTCAGTGCTAATGTCGTATGTTGATTTTTGTTCACAGCCCGCAGCAATTCTATTGAGACAATTTAACAGAAAGACGTTTCTTCTCATTTTTGCAGGTTTTTAAGTGCTTCACTCAAATTCACAAGATGCAACAGGAACGCTGCCTCTGAAAAGTGGGATAGAAAAATACACACCATTCATTTACTTTTTTCTTTATTATATACGTATTAGGGCTGTCCGTTTAACGCAAACCCATTTTAACGGCGTTATTTTTTTTTTTATCGCGCGATTAACAGTCTTTTTGTCCTAGCAAACTTTGTAGTTTTTTCACATGCTTTTGCAACAGGGCGCGGCATGCGTCCTGGTCCATTTTGGCGTCTCACGCTCGTCATCCACTCAAAGCTCACAAGCCGAAACGTGTGTTTGCGGCGTGCCTGTTGTTTTGTTTACGGTCTAGATCCGCTTGCCCTTTAGTCGAAGAAGCAACAAAACGTCCTCGCGCGGCGGAAGCCATTGAAATGAATGGGTTCAGAGCGCAGCGCGAGGACGTTTTGTGCCGCAGACACTCGTTTCGAAGTTGCGAGCCGGCCAAATAGTAGCCTAACGTTACGTTTTGAGTGGATGACGAGCGCGAGACGCCGAAATGGATGGCATAAGATTCTGAATGGAAAGTTTACTTTTAAAAAGTTGCCAAATTGTCCCATTGACAAGACCAAGTGATCTGTGTTTTGTCGTTGTGAACTGAGCTATCATCATCGCAGCACGTCCAGTCTAAAACACCACTTGATGATGACCAAGCAAACACACACACACAGATGATGCGAATTCTCCACCCCCTCGTCAGGCTATCAGGGCCTCGTCAGTATTTCTTTCACCCTTTTGTTGATAGACAGTGTTACATTGTGTGAGAGATTATTTAAATATGTCAGTGTGAAATTGAACACTATTCCAATGTTATTTTCATTAATAATAATAAAAAAAAACATTTGCACTGAACAAGCTAATCGACTTTTCCAGGTTGATAAGAGCATTAAAATGAGAAAAAAATAATAATGTAACAACAAAAAGACATTTAAAATACTAGATAAAATGTGCGATTAATCGCGAGTTAACTATGACATTAATGCGATTAATCGCGATTAAATATTTTAATCGTTTGACAGCACTAATACATATACATATAATACATATAATGAACATAATCCTGAAATTTCACTGCATTGGAATCGACTACCGAAATGTTGGTATCACGAGAAGCCCTCAGTATCTCGGCAGAGCGGGCAGCCACCTATGACGTATGTAACTCTATCTACTGTTTACCCAGAGCACTTGCTAACAGCAAGCAAACACATCTGCCAGTCCTCACTGAATTCCCATTGTCATTCTGTTCACCTTGCAGTTGAAATAACCCGTAACCTTTATTGGGAGCACATGCACTCAGTCTTGCTCAAGCCATTAACATTTGCACAATCAGAGAACTGCAAGAGCAAATGCTGTTTGGCTCCTTTGTTTTACATTGAGTAGAGAAACAGTGGGAAATGCTGTTCAAAAAAGTACTATTCTGAAAACCCTGATGTGTTTTGTTCTTTTGATGCATTATGGTAATTAAGAAAGGGCAATTACAGAAGAGAAACCGAGAGGTGACTGAACAGAGAGGTAGAGAAAAGGGATAATATTACATTGCTGCTCATGAAAACATGACCAGGTTTCACCCCAATTTCACCCTAGCTTATTTCTACCTGTTTTTAAGAGCATTTGAATTGGGACATATTCCTAATTACTCCAAATTCTCGCAATGCATCCTCACGTTTCTTGAGCTTATTTAAATAATATAGTATATTTATTGTAGGAAAAAAGTGTTAAATTAAAAAAAAAAAAACATACATTAGTATATTTGTTATTGTAAAACATTACTGTAATAAAATAAGGATGTAAAATACGTGAGGTTTGTGATGATACCCCGGTAACATTTTACTTGAAGGGGTGTGCATACGACTGACATGACACCTTCATAAACATGACATAACATATGTCTTGAATATGATGTAGGGTTTATGACAACTGTCATTAAGTGTCTTTCGCTCAATAATGACATTTTGAATGCAAATATGACATTGTTTATGATGTCTTTATGACATCTTGACATATAACCTGTCAGTGTCTTTGTCATGACAACTTGACCAGTTGACTTGATATAAACTCGCAATTGTGAAGTCACAATTATCTTTTAAAATGTTTTATTCTGTGACGGAAATGAGCTTCCATGCAAACAAGCCTATAGCAGACTGGTGGGAGTGGCCTATGGATTATGACTTTTTCATACCTTTTTGGCAAAATAGATGACTGTAGCCTTTTTTTTTCTTCGATATTTTCATTTACATTTTTATTTTTTACATTTCTACTGTATAGGCAGCCAAGTTTTGTTGAAAGCCCATTTTTCCTTTAGTAAAACAAAACCTGGAAAAGCATCCATCCAAAAGCATGAAGGAGCAGAAATCGTGTGATACAGCAGAATGGACTTTTCCAGTGTCTCAAACTGGCTCATTTCCAAGGCCTCCCATACGATCAGAGCCAGCCGTTTATCATTTGACTTCACAGGTCTTCATTAAAGTCACCACTTCAGCAATGATTAAAGATTGGCACACAGCGTGCAGACACAGAGCTTAATGAAATATTGTCCTCATTAATTTATGCAAAACTGTGGGTCACAGACAACAAAGAAACTTTGTTGTCTTGTTTAGTGCCTCATTTGTTCATCTCGTTTCAGTTTTGCCAAATTTGCCCCATCAGCTCTGATTAATTATACAGAGGCCTGCCATTTGCCCGTGCTTATTTTGAGAATGAAAGAAAATGTGACTATTTTAAAGGATTCGTGTTTGTTTTAATGCTTCAGGGTAAATGATTTGTTGGCTTGCCGAGTTCAGTTGACCGTTCTGAATCTTGGCGCTTGTTGGACATGACACGGGTGCTGTTGAATGCAGTTGTGTTTGTTAATGGGGGCGCTGCAGGGCTGCTGTTGACTTCCCACTGACACCGTGACATTTACTCCGACTGATCTGCGAGCCTTGTAGCCTGTCAGCATGCTTTATCCCGCTCTTCAAAGGCAAATGTTAGATGCCTCCCATTGGTGGAACTGTAGGCGGGGCCATAGGGGCCGCTATAATATGATTGGCCCTTCCAATGTCCCATTCAACATTCCTTGACGAAGAGTTTTGTTTTATTTTAATCATGGTGGTAATGAGATAATTTTAATGAAGACATACTCTTGATACTGTAAGATATTAACAATACTATTAAAGGTACTATACCTTAGATGAAATTCTGACAGTGTCAGAAGATTTGAGGCACAGTCCTGAATTGTGAATTTTTTCAATAGTACAAGCCACCTAGATAAAAACCTACCTAGAATCTCAAATGATGCCTCTCAGTCACCATGTTCTTCGTGGCTGATAACCCATCCAGAATTGCGGTGCACTGGGTGAGCGCTAATGGACGTGTGGTTGTGGTTCAATCTCGAAGAACATAAAACATCTGGCCGTAACTTCTCAAATTCTTCAGAGCATGCCAGAAGGAATCATTTGGCCTCAAGTTTATTTCCCATACTTCCTCAAATGTATTTTAGCATCTGGAACATCTGTCTGGCACTTACTGTGTGGTTTCTAATGATCTCATCTGCAGGTTTTGTCAGAAGAAGAGAAGGACTCCACAGCAGGACAAGAAGATGAGGAATGGGAGAAGGCCTTGTCTGTGGAGAGGTTCGGGGACATCATTACTGAGTCTGCCATCAATGGCGCAGACAAAATGGGCCGCAGCTACAATGAGAAAGACTTTGAGTGTAAGTACTGATGTGTAACCATAATTATATGTGCTCTCCATTTTAAATAATCTGCAAGCCATGTTGTTTCAGGTTTAGAAATCTGACTAGGATGATCCGATCACAAGTGTAGTGGTCAGCCGAGAAAGATTTTGATTTAACAGACTACTTTTTTTTTTAAAGTGTGAAAACTGTACATGTTAAGAAAAACTATAACTATAAAACTATAAGTTAAAACAATTATAAATCTATTTTGTTTGGTTTTTTACATTTTTTTTAGAAATCTATGTAGTTTTTTTTCCATTTTGTCATTTTACATTTTGTGATCAAAGCTGATTTTTGAGCATCATTCATTAAGTCAAGTCAAGTCAAGTCACATTTATTTATATAGCGCTTTTCACAATACAGATTGTATCAAAGCAGCTTCACAGTGATAACATGTAAGTAGCACAACACAGATCAACAACATTGCTAAACACTAAATAAATAACCCCAACTGAGCAAGCTCAAAGCAAGCCAAAAGCAAGGCGACAGTGGCAAGGAACCAAACTCCATCAGATTGGATGGAGAAAAAACCTTGGGAGAACCCAGGCTCAGTCGGGGGCCAGTTCTCCTCTGGCTTACATTCATATTGTTTAAATATAAATATTAAATATAAATATATTTATTACTCTGAAATCCTTTTGAAATCATTCTAGCATGCTGATTTGCAGCTCAAGAAACTTTTCTGCTTATTATTATCAACGTTGAAAAGAGTTGTGCTGCGTTATATTTTTGTGGAAACCAACCATAATGTATATTTTTTTCAGGATTCTTGTGAACAGCAAGTTAACAGCATTTATTTGCAATGCAAATGTCTTTACTGTCACTTTTAAACAAGTATTACTAAAGTACTAAATTATTATAAATTATAAATTATATAAATTACTAAATTACTAAGTATTTTAAAATAAATACTTACCTCAATATTTTGAACTGTTGTGTATAATACTGAAATAAGTCTGCACATCATATTCACAAAATGCTGTAGCTTGTTAATTTATGTACATTTTAAATGTAACATGCAAGATTTAAACCTGTGAAATAAGAGATACCTGAGTGGCAACAGAGAAATTTGAGCAAGAGGAACCAACTAATGGAGATGTTGCAATGGCAGCTTAATTATCTGTGACACACCTCATAATTACTTATTACATGGTTCTCTGGAATACTTGATTCTGATTGACTGTTTGGCATTCTTTTTCGCCAAATGTGTTCGTATAATGACAATAAACTGAATCATTGACCTGTGATAGTTTCTCGTATCACTCCGCAGTCTCTTTCTTTTGCAGTCTGAACATCATCCTTTACTTAATCTCTCTCTCTTTCTCTTTATGCGCAGATCACCGGCACACCTTCCACCACACCCACCACCCCCTGTCCACCCACCTCCCACCGCAGCGTTTCCGCAAGAGGGTTCTCAGCATGGACCGCCGGCGAAAGAAAAAGAGGAAGAAAAAGAAGACGTCCGTGCCCCCGTCAGATGTCACGCCCACTATTCATGAGGTGGATGAGGAGGAGGCGGAGTCTGAGACGGAGGGCCAGTGCCAAGCAGCCACGCCCACTGAGCCATCTGAAGAGCTGCCTCAGGTTACTTCAACTTACGGTTCTATTATTTTTGTAGATTGAAGTATAGTATACATTAATTTTTAGTACTACTGATGTACCTGGATATTCTGCTGGTATACTGTATCAAACAATGCAATGCACTTGACTAAACCTTCCCTTTAAGGCGAGACACACAGCAGGCAAAAACGTTTCACTGGTCAATTTTGAGATTTTGGGCTATTTGTATCCAATAACATGTCGTCTTTCAGACTTGTGCTGAAAAAAAGTCCAAAATACACATTTAGGTCTTTATTTTACTACATTTTGTCTGTTTGCGTGTGTAGATTTCACCTATATTCCTCAAAATCATCCCGCTGCTCCGTGATCGCGATCCACACCCTGTCATCGAACACACCGTTAGAAAGCTCTCTCTCTCTTCTTCAATGCTGATGTCGGATCCAAATATGGTCATTTCCTGTTTATCAGCAACCAATCAGGAAAGTAAAATGGGCCATTTAACTCGAAATGCGCAATCCCATAAAAATCTTTAAAGGCCGTTTTCTCAAAATGAGTTTTATGATGATTTTCCACTCCTGTAGCATGTACATACACCAAACTTTACAGCCGTATTCTTAACCATATTGTGAAGGTTTGTTCTGAGGGATTTGTTGATGTATCATTCTTGGCCTGATTTATTGACATTTTATTCTTAAAAATAGGGCGGAAATCTATTTTTTTAGGGCTATTGGCAGGATTTTCTGATTTACAGGGTAACAAAAGGAGATATTCATAATCCTATCTGAAAATGTCTTTTCATTGAATATATTAACAAAATGTGAACATAATTTTGATCCTTGTTTTTTTCAATGGTCAGATTCGTCACTTCAAAATATATGCAAATTAGCGCATATTTAATTTGATATGGCCTGATTAGCATATTTAAACAGAAAATTACAGCAAACTTGCAATACATTTTTTACTCCTATTTATGTGAGTAATCAACTGGTAAAGTTTCATGATGACATCTGCAAGTTAAATTTTTTATCCTATTCTCGCCTTAATATGAAATATGAAATGGAAATAATGTCTCTTTCTTGACTTTTGAGATTGAACCATCAGAATTTTTTTTCAGAAGACATTTTTTGATGGGGCCAACTGATGATTATTTTGATAGTCGATTAATCGTTTGATTATTTCTTTCAATAATCTAAAATTAATTAATAATTAATTTTTTAATGTATCTATGAAGGCTATATGCAATTAAAAACTATGTGAAAAAAGGTGGTTACAATTAAACACGGCAAAAAAATGCTTTTTTTTACGTAGTAGTTTTGTCTTGTTTCCAGTCCAAATATCTAAAAACTCTTTAATTAAGATTTACTAGATGATTGCAGGGTAATAGGGAGATGCTGACAGATGATGTGATCTTACAGCTCAGTTTGGGAAGTGAGGAGGACTTGGCGGCCGACCTCTCTATCACCAGTTTTCATCTGGAGAGCGAGAGACCCCCGGGCAGCGAGGAGACCCCACCCATCCCTGCCGGAATGGAGGAGAAAACACAAGAACGACCGGATGGAGAAGAGGAGGAAAAGATTTCAAACCGGTATTGAAATCTACACCTTAATGAGTCTTGAAATACAGTCATCATTTACTTACCCTCATGTGTAGCCATCAAATTTATTCAGCGCTATGTCAGAAATAATTGTAAGCAATCAATTGCATGCATTTTATTTAGATCAGGTTCTATTAGAGTAATGAACAATACACAATACATTCAAGACATTAGTGTAAGTTCACTCATTCTTAAATGATTCATTTGAATGGTGTATTCACAGCAGTTACATTTGGATGTGCTTTTAATGGAAAGGGCATCATGCAACTTTTTTTTATACAATGTGATGCTGTGAAAAGAACATGACTGCCTGTGAGTGAGCTGGAAAAGTTGTATTTTATTGCCCTCTGCTGGCTATCCTGCTTCTTGCAGCATATATATGCAAACTTGGTTAAGGGGAATGTACAAATAAAACATCATTAGGCATAATTGCCTGCCTTATTTAATAATGTTTTTTTTTTATTTTATTTGCAGTGCCGTTACTTTGAATAATGAGACTTTTGATTGTATATTTTGTCTGGGCCCCTGAATTTAATTAAATGAACAAAAATGCTCCAAGTGATGCGCAATGATACTTTAGTATCATTTGGACTTGGGTAATTTTTTGATATATATTATTCATTTTTTGACTAATTTAATTTGGGGTATAATTTCCAAACAACACACTGATTGGGATATATGGCCAGCATTAAATTGATGATATAGTGGCATTTTATTTATTGACTTGTTATATGTAAGTTACAGAAGTAAGACTGGAATTTTACTGACGACTCGTTTCGGCTGTTCAGAATCGATTCTTTCTTTTGGGGGACTTTATTTATTTATTGTGCAATTCATTGTAAAAAATAAAACCGTAAAAAAAAAAAAAATCAAAAACGGCAGCTGTGGTTGCCAGAACTTTACCGTCAAAAATACGGTAGCAACATTATTGTGTTTACAGACTTAATTTAAAATTTACAGCAATAAACCGTATTTTATAATAATGGTAATTTACTAACGTATTGTAGAATTGATATCTGTTTTGTACCACACCTGAACACACATGACATAAAAAAAATGCAATAAACATTAATTTAACAACATTAAATGTAACATAAAACTGATTAGAAAAAAAAAAACAACAACAAGAAAACCATGAGGAACCATAGAGTTATTTCAACAAAAATACATCAAATGTGAAGTGTCACACAATGAATTGTGGGAATGTCAATTTACGGTTTTTCACTGTAAATTATACAATGAGTTGTTCTTTTTCACTTTCAAAAACTGTAAATTTAATGGTATTTTACAGTAAAAATACATTAAATGCACCATGAGATCTATCACAGTTATTTACCGTATATAGTACGGAAACTTTCTGTTAACCAATTAACAACACGGTCTTTTACCGTTAAAATCACGATTATTTTTTACAGTGAATCTTTAAATCTTTGCAGACCTTTTACATCCACAAACAGCTATTTTACAAACTGCATGAAAGGTAATATCCGAAAAGCATAATAGGGGCACATTTAAATCAAAAGCGAATTTTTCTTGTAAACCTTTTCAGCATACAGTAGGTGTTATGTGGTTAAACCAGCCACCTATAATCATGCACATATTTCATGATTAGCAATGAAATATGTGCTCTATTAGCTATGAAATATGTGCTCTATTAGCAATGCATCCTGCTCAGTTCATTTCATCTTGCTAATAACAATAGGTAAAAAAACAGTGTTCAATTGTAGGTTTCTTTTTAACAGGTTTAGCCCTTCTCCAGAACCTGCCAGTATGACAACACGAGGCTGGTTTCGCAGGAAGCCCGTCCACCGGCTGGCTGGAGCCCAGCGGAACAGCTACGACCTACGAGAACGCATCTGCATAGGCAGCATGACAGCCATGGAGACTGCGGTCTACCAGAAAGTTCCCACAGACGAAGCAGAGGCGCAGATGCTTGCCAGCGCTGACCTGGATGACATGAAAAGTAAGCAAAATCAGTTCTGAAGGAGTCATGAAAATAGCGGGACGCTAATACGCATCGATTTTTCAGACATGGAACAAATCATCAACCTGCTATTAGTTTTGGCATTTCTAGATTCTTATTTCTTAATTTTTTATCAGTACAACAAAATATTAACAATTAAATAATTATTTATACATACATTATCTTTATTTTGCATTTGTCCTTTCACAATTTGGAGGATGCAAATAATTTATCATCATAATATTGGGGTCATCAAAATAGCGTTTTATCTTAATTATTTAGTCTTCAAATAAAAATAAGATATATTTGAGATACTTGAGAAGCAACACTGCATGAGACATTAGGACTTATTTTTTAATGAATATAGCTTTAATATTAGTGCACTGGGAGACCTTTTCAAGTGATAAAATCTAAAACTTAATACAGATAAATTATACACTCCCTGAAAACAGTGCTGCTTTTCAAAAAAACTGAATTGTTTTCAGGATTTTTAGATATTTTACCTGGAAAACAATACACTTATACTGTAGTTGTTTTTCTGTAGTGTAGTAAGCATGAATCTTTCGTAGATGACTAGTTAAATCAAGAAAGCTTTATTTCAGGGTTTTTTTCCTGATAACAATAGGCTGACTATATGACTTTTCCTTATAAATGTCTTCTTCTGTGCTTAATTAAGTAAGGACATCATTTATATGCTCTTATTTAAGGTTTAATCTATAACCTTTTTCCTGGATTCTGCAAGGGGTGTGTAAATTTATGAGCACGAAATGCAACTGTAGCCTTTTGTCTCGAGAATCACAGTGCACTAACTGATTTGAGTTTTCAGTGTGTGTAGCCATGATGATTAAAACAAGGATTAAAGCAGACAACTTCCATGTTGTCGCGGTCGTTCGATCTTAATTGAAATCAGTGTAGTAACTCAAACAAAATTAGATGGGCGTGTTTGATTTCATGTGTCATTGGAACCACACCAAAGACAGAGTCTCAGGCCGATGGTTTAACTTGATCTTGACAAGCCAAAGCCTGTAGTCCCTCCAAATGCTCTTTAAAATCTCACTCTAGAGAAGGGGAGTGATGACAGGGAGTGTTTGTATAGTGGACTTAGACTTCACATTGGCAAGCTTTCTGGTAAGTTTCGGGGCACTGGGGTATTCGTGTCCATACTCATAAATGTGTTTTGGTGGAAAGCAGAGCAGCAGGATCATTGGCTGGCCATGGTCAGCACTTGGCCTGCCCTCTCCTCCCTTTCCCGCGGCTGTAAACAAGCCTTCGAGATGTTCAGATGTGGTCAGGGTCACTGGATCCACGCCATCCACCAGAGTGCTTCCCGTTGTTTTTACATTAATGATTATCCTTAATAAAGTAAGCTCAACTGATTACAGGGTATGACAGTCCAAGAATACTACTACTCCTTTAAAAACCCTTGCAAGAGTGTAATTGGCACTTTCCACAAATAGAATGTCCCATCGCTTTAAAAAAAAGTATTATAAAGACAAATCCCATGTTTTTTTTTTTTTTTTTTTTTTTTGGTTTGGGCGAAATACTGTTATTTAAAGTCCCCCTGTAGTCAATAATTGTATCCCTTAAAACTCATCTTTAGTCACCAAAATGACATATTTAAAAGTTTTTCCCTGTGAAAAAAAAAAATCTTAATGCCTTAAAATAGCTTGAATGTAACTCTACTACACCCTTGCTTCATTTCGTATATGTGGAGATTCAGAGATTAGTAAACGATCAGAGATTCACTCGGTCAACCAACTAAGTAAACGCTGCACAATGATATCGCTCTATACAACGTTGGACACATAATGAGATGGTCCTCACTGCAGAAAATTAAATCCTTGGGGAGGAGTTGGATCTGGATCCCACCCACCTTACATATACATAAACCTATCCAACTCCACCCCCTGATCCCTAAACACACCCCTAAACCTACCCAGCTCCACCCCCTGATCCATAAATCTACCCCTAAACCTATCCAGCTCCACCCCCTGATCCCTAAACCTACCCAGCTCCACCCCTGATCCCTAAACCAACCCTAAACCTATCCAGCTCCACCCCTGATCCCTAAACCTACCCAGCTCCACCCCCTGATCCCTAAACCCACCCCTAAACCTATCCAGCTCCAGCCCCTGATCCCTAAACCACCCCTAAACCTATCCAGCTCCACCCCCTGATCCCTAAACCCAACCCTAAACCTATCCAGCTCCAGCCCTGATCCCTAAACCTACCCCTAAACCTATCCAGCTCCACCCCCTGATCCCTAAACCCAACCCTAAACCTATCCAGCTCCACCCCTGATCCCTAAACCCAACCCTAAACCTACCCAGCTCCACTCCCTGATCCCTAAACCTATCCAGCTCCACCCCCGGATCCCTAAACCCACCCCTAAACCTATCCAGCTCCACCCCCTGAACCCTAAACCTACCCAGCTCCACCCCCTGATCCCTAAACCCAACCCTAAACCTATCCAGCTCCACCCCCTGATCACTAAACCTACCCAGCTCCACCCCCTGATCCCTAAACCCACCCCTAAACCTATCCAGCTCCAGCCCCATATCCCTAAACCTACCCCCAAACCTATCCAGCTCCAGCCCCTGATCCCTAAACCTACCCCCAAACCTATCCAGCTCCACCCCCTGATCCCTAAACCCAACCCTAAACCTATCCAGCTCCAGCCCCTGATCCCTAAACCTACCCAGCTCCACCCCTGATCCCTAAACCCACCCCTAAACCTATCCAGCTCCACCCCCTAATCTCTAAACCACCCCTAAACCTATCCAGCTCCACCCCCTAATCTCTAAACCCAACCCTAAACCTATCCAGCTCCAGCCCCTGATCCCTAAACCTACCCAGCTCCACCCCCTGATCCCTAAACCCAACCCTAAACCTATCTAGCTCCACCCCCTGATCCCTAAACCCACCCCTAAACCTTTCCAGCTCCACCCCCTGATCCCTAAACCTACCCAGCTCCACCCCTGATCCCTAAACCAATCCAGCTCCACCCCCTGATCCCTAAACCTATCCAGCTCCACACCCTGATCTCTAAACCCAACCCTAAACCTATTCAGCTCCACCCCCTGATCACTAAACCTACCCAGCTCCACCCCCTGATCCCTAAACCCACCCCTAAACCTATCCAGCTCCACCCCCTGATCCCTAAACCCACCCCTAAACCTATCCAGCTCCACCCCCTGATCCCTAAACACACCCCTAAACCTATCCAGCTCCAGCCCCTGATCCCTAAACCCACCCCCAAACCTATCCAGCTCCACCCCCTGATCCCTAAACCCAACCCTAAACCTATCCAGCTCCAGCCCCTGATCCCTAAAACCTACCCAGCTCCACCCCCTGATCCCTAAACCCACCCCTAAACCTATCCAGCTCCACCCCCTAATCTCTAAACCCACCCCTAAACCTATCCAGCTCCACCCCCTAATCTCTAAACCCAACCCTAAACCTATCCAGCTCCAGCCCCTGATCCCTAAACACACCCCTAAACCTATCCAGCTCCAGCCCCTGATCCCTAAACCCACCCCCAAACCTATCCAGCTCCACCCCCTGATCCCTAAACCCAACCCTAAACCTATCCAGCTCCAGCCCCTGATCCCTAAACCTACCCAGCTCCACCCCCTGATCCCTAAACCCACCCCTAAACCTATCCAGCTCCACCCCCTGATCCCTAAACCCACCCCTAAACCTATCCAGCTCCACCCCCTGATCCCTAAACACACCCCTAAACCTATCCAGCTCCAGCCCCTGATCCCTAAACCCACCCCAAACCTATCCAGCTCCACCCCCTGATCCCTAAACCCAACCCTAAACCTATCCAGCTCCAGCCCCTGATCCCTAAACCTACCCAGCTCCACCCCCTGATCCCTAAACCCAACCCTAAACCTATCTAGCTCCACCCCTGATCCCTAAACCCACCCCTAAACCTTTCCAGCTCCACCCCCTGATCCCTAAACCTACCCAGCTCCACCCCTGATCCCTAAACCAATCCAGCTCCACCCCCTGATCCCTAAACCTATCCAGCTCCACACCCTGATCTCTAAACCCACCCTAAACCTACCCAACTCTACCCCCTGATCCCTAAACCAAAAAAAAAAAAAAAACAATTAATATGATTAGCCTTTTGTTTGACTGTTATCAAACAGCTCATAATGTGTTGCTAATGTTGCACAAACCATGTTCCCATTCGCCATTTCAGAGTCAGACAGCTGCCTTCTAACTATCATCAGAAACACTATGAACAACCTAGATTGCCAGTGGAGAAACGCATATATATAATTCATCATAACATCGTAATATATAACACAGTCTCATCCCAAATCGTCATATAACTGACGTTTTGGGACGTATTTTGACCATACGTCAATATCCGCCTTTTTAGGGCCCCCTTAAACGTCGGTAGATGGCGATCCCGGGCCGTCATACAACTGACGCTTTACCTTTAACGTCAGTTAGGTGACGGGTTAGGTTTAGGGTTAAGTTTAGGTATGGGGTAGAGTTAGGATCCCATAACCTCATCTACCGACGTTTAAGGGGCCCTAAAAAGGCGAATATTGACGTATGGTCAAAAGACGTCCCAAAACGTCAGTTATATGACGATTTGGGATGAGACCGGGTTGTAATATACATCATACTCCTGCTGTATTGCTAAATCTATCCAATTTTTCATATCATAACTGAAAAATACATGCTTCTCTCGAGACTCCCCATCTAGTTTAATAACATGTTAACCTGTTGGTTACAGGTAGTTTGTGACGTCAGAATCACCAGATATTTCAATTCAAACTACATTTTTGAGACTGAGTCTTAAGATCACTGCAGTCTTAAGGAGCAAATACTCCTTCTCATGTTGACATGAGAATTTGCAAATGGTTTGTCTTAAAGCATATAAAAAACAAACAAACGCATAGACGTATAAACAACATTAAAAACTTGATTTTCACCACAGCGGGACATAACATGAAGAATAGGTATACAATATCAAATGCCTTTTGATAGAAGTGTTGACCGCAATTGCTAAGCTTAACTTTTCGACCTGTTTACCAAAGTTATTATAAGAGAAAAAAAATAATAATTTCCAATAATTCATAACAATGTCAGCCTGAGCTGCAACCTAACAGCAAAACACATCTGTCAGTCAATACATCTTACTTCTAATGCATTAAACTGAAAAGGAGAACTCAATACTTTACTGGACTAATATTCAAATGCTGTATCTGCACTTTTACTCTAGTACTTGATTTGTGTGCTTCGTCCACCACTGATAATATTTAGTTTGACCGGTGGGCTTTGACACCCTATTTGTGGAAAGTGCAAATTAGTATTTTATTTCTTTAGTGTTTTTATCTTGTTGAACGTCACCGAAGTCAGTCCCGTACGTGTCTGGGAGAATCCCTGAAGATGTGCTGCACATGACTATGTTTTCTTAGATGCAGCATTGTACAGTTCTTCCTGACGCGAGGGGTTTGTTTTAAATGGGCTCCCATGCTCAAGCTGGCCTCCCAGCTGTTCCTCTGTGTGATGTGGTGATTTTTCAAGCCATGGGAATGGCTAGAAACACACTTTTATTGAGCCAGATGATTTTCAGAGGCTAAGTTTAGTAGTTTAGTGTGTGTGTGCAGTATAGTGAGTGTATACAATATAGTGGATAAACAGGAGTAAGATTCTATCATTATTAGTTCTATTGTTTCCATCATTGAATATTATTTGTATATTATTTAGGGCTGTCAGTTAAAGGGTTTGTTCACCCAAAAATGTATTTACTCACCCTCATGTTGTACCAACCCCGTAAGACCTTCATTCATCTTCGGAACACAAATTAAGATATTTAAGATTTTAGGATCGCTCTTGCATACTAGTCCATAGGCTTCTTGAGGGAATGACACTTGCTGGCATCAAAAAGTCATCAAAGACATTGTTAAAATAGTCCAAGTGACTACAGTGGCTAAATTTTTACTTTATCAAACGACGAGAATACTTTTTGTGCGTAAAAACAAACAAAAATAACGACTTTATTTCAACTATTCACTTCCTTCTCTATGGGCCTGCAGTCAGTTAACGTAGTGTGATTGCGTAAAGCTACGTCACACGTAGGCTCACTATTGGCCGACGCTGGTCATGTGTGTGATGCGTGTGACGTACAATAACAGAGGCCTACGCTATTAAACTAGTAACCTGACTCGAGGCAGAGGGAGAAATAAACGAATAGTTGAAATAAAGTCGTTATTTTTGTTGTTTTTGCGCAAGTGTTCTCGTCGTTTGATAAACTTAAGATTGAGCCCCTGTAGTCACTTGGACTATTTTAACGATGTCCTTTAATGACTTTTCGAGGCCAGCAAGTCATTCCCTCAAGAAGCCTATGGACTAGTATACAGGAGTGATCTTAATATCTTAAATATCTTAATTTGTGTTCCGAAGATGAACGAAGGTCTTACGGGGTTGGAAATAAACCCTTTAAACGCGTAATTAACGGCGTTTATAACACAGTCTCATCCCAAAAAGTCATATAACTGACGTTTTGGGACGTATTTTGACCATACGTCAATATCCGCCTTTTTAGGGCCCCCTTAAACGTCGGTAGATGGCGATCCCGGGCCGTCATACAACTGACGCTTTACCTTTAACGTCAGTTAGGTGACGGGTTAGGTTTAGGGTTAGGTTTAGGTATGGGGTAGAGTTAGGATCCCATAATCTCATCTACCGACGTTTAAGGGGGCCCTAAAAAGGCGAATATTGACGTATGGTCAAAAGACGTCCCAAAACGTCAGTTATATGACGTCTTGGGATGAGACCGGGTTGGCGTTTACGCAAACCAACGGCGTCAATTTTTTTATTGCGCGATTAACGGTCTTTTTGGCCTAGCAAACTTTGTATTTTTTTTTCATATGCTTTTGCAACAGAACGCGCTGCGCTATGAAACCCATTCATTTCAATGGCTTGCGCCGCACGAGGAGGACGTTTTGTTGCTTCGTCGACCAAAGCGCAAGCGGATCTTGCTAGACCGGAAACAAAACAACAGGCACGCCACACACACTCGTTTGGGCTTGCGAGCCGGCCAAATAGTAGGTTAACGTTACGTTTTGAGTGGATGACGAGCGCGAGACGCCGAAATGGATGCCAATAAGATTTTGAATGGAAACTCTGGAAATCAAGAGACATTTAGAATAGATAAAAATGTGCGATTAATCGCGAGTTAACTACAACATTAATGCGATTAATCGCGATTAAATATTTTAATCGTTTGACAGCACTGTTATTATTTTAATATATCATATATCCTTGCTAATATTGTTTTTTAAATTGATATATTAATAAGTTGCTATCATTGTATATTATTTTAATATATCATTGCTAAAATTGTTTTTTATATTTTGGTATATTAATAAGTTGCAATTAGTTCAATTGTTCTGTGCTGCTTATATATATTTTTAACATTTTATTAATAAATACTTTAATGCTAACATGCCTGGAGCTGGTTGGGTTTTGAAGGAAGCATAGATGTTTCCATGTGGCGCGCCGATACAGGCTAATTTCATGAATGATACTGCCGTTTACTCTACGTGACATACAGTGCAGCTAATATGGCTAAATTAGTCCCTGTGAATGAAGGCCAGGGTCCAGCAGAGTGCTTTTAGGTGAGGGCTGCAACGGCTCTGTGGATGATTCCCCTCCAGCTATAATTAACTTCACTGTTCCAATTGATTATCCTTCCCAAAGACCCGCCCGCAGCCTTTCCTGCTTTTAGAAAAGAGGAAGCATTGACTGCTCTACCGCAGCAAATTACAAATGAGGCCGCCACACTGGAACAGGCCATTGAATTTAAGCCTTGCGTCACACTAGCTTGCTATAAACGGCTCATGTCTAACTCTGTCCCGCTCCATGCCACTGTTTTGACAAGTGTGACACCTTTATATGGCATTTAGATTCCACAAATGTCCGAATGCTCACTTGTGTAAACCACATAATTGATTTTCCTACTTATTTTGTGAATGACCCCATTGTTTGTTTCTTATTTTTAGAATAGTTTGTAATTGCACTGTTGAATAATCTCAAATGGCCTCTTTTTCATATCTCAGTTGTTTCTGCTACAGCAATATGATTAGAGTACAATTACAGGGAGATATTTTTTTTTATTTTTTTTTATTTTTTTGGGAATATACAGCATATTCTATACATTTAGTTAAGTGTATTGAATGACCACAAATATTGTCTCACTATTCCAATTGTATCTCCCAACAATGTGAATATTTTTGTTTATTTTATTATTTCATTTAAGTTATTTTATTTATTTATTTATTTTTTCGGAAAAAAAAAAGTCTCAATATCCCATTGGTTTTTCCTAGTCAGCAATTACAGTGAACATTTAAATTCAATATAATCGATTTTGTAAAAAGGAAAATTTTTCTGCAGTTTCTTGCATTCTCCTGAGAAAATTTCCTCATATTTCTCATTAAATTCTCCCAAAAATCAAATGATCTGAGCTCTCTTTTATCTTATCTACAAAATAGACTAATTTGAGTCTATATTTGTTTTTTCCTAAAGAATTAAAATGAGAAAGTTCTTATCTAAATGAAACATAACTGAGATCTAAATGTCCAAAAAATTAAATGTCCCTCTCATATGCATACAAATCTTGTAAACGTCCAGCTATATGGACTATTGGACTCATCTGAACTGTGATTGGCTAATCCCTGTGCAGGTAACCGCTTGAAAACGAGACAGGATTGAGATCTAGAAGCAGCCATGGTTTCCATGGAGATCGGTCATGTGGAGACAGTGCTGTGTAATGTGTGGCACCATGTTGTGCACTTCATCTGCGCCGATGTTGTTCCGGATGGAGGTTTTCACCTCTGCTTTCTGATAGGGTGCTGGAACCAGCTCTGTATCTGATGGGGGAAAATCCGCATCTCTGTCCCTCATGCAGCCACGGGATCAATCGACAACGTCATGGAAAGCACAGAGGCAGCCGATAGATCAGTGCGAGACCTCAAAAGTAGTCCAGTTGTATCAACATTTCCTCTGGATCATCAGCCAATTCCAGCGATCCCTGCTGTTCGCTTGCGTACATGAGGACACGTCTCGCAGAACTACTGTTTGGAAACCCTGGGGCCAGACACCATTTTCTTATCAGGCAGCCAGGTGGATCTTACAAACTCTCTTTGGAATGAGGGCCTAGCTGAGACATTATCCCTTTTCCCTCTTTTCTTCTTTAACTTGCCGTTCTTGGACAAAATTTGATCGCAAACCAAATTTCTGGTCATTCCATAGTTCTAGAAATTTGCGCTTCCAGGATATCCTCGAGTTTTTTTGAGTTCTACTTTGTAGAAGGTACAAAATAGCGTCGCGGAAGAGGGTGGCATCCTGGATGATCCGGAGGCACCAGGTGTGGAGATGACAGACGTGGAGAAGGAGAAGGACAGCAGAGGTAGCTCAGGGGAGGAATGCCCTGATAAGGATGCTGGAAAGGGGCATTGTGTGGATCAGGAAAACCCTCTGGCAAACTTTGCATTGGCCGGCTTTGAGGACTTTGAGGAGTTTGTGCTGGATTTTGATGATTATGACCTTCTGGAGTCCATCCACTCACACCTTGGCTCCCCGGACGAACCGATCCGTAAGTGTGCTTACTGTTAAAAAAGTTGGACGTGTGATGAAAGGTAATATTTTCCAGCAACCTTAGTTTTTGCAAATGTCACTTTGCTTCACACTTACTTCATTTTTCGACGGAATTTTGCCATTGTCTTTGACAATAATGTAGTTTAGGTTAATGAATGACAAAAAGCCTTGACTACGCTTTTGGACTCGAATGTGTAACCTCTTGATTAAATCCAATAGGATTTTCCGTTCACATGACTGCGGTTGTGACATTGTAAAAATGCACTCCACCCTCTATAGATCTTGCTCGCATTGGAAATTGATTGCTGGGGATTTCGAACTGAGTTGCTTTATTGATCGGGGAGGGAAACACAAGATAATTAACGTCAAGCCGAGTCCATTCAAACAATTTGCTGACATGAAATGGCCTCTGGTGTGATGTGGCATGTTTGAGTGGATGGCTTGTTATGAAGTTCCATATCATCCACTCCTGTTGACACATACAGTACATGTGCAGCCAAGCCTCCACACACACATCATCTCAGGGCAGATTCATATTACGCAGTAACTTGATTCAGACATAAAGTATAGTGATTCCTATTGATATTCTTCATGCATTATGGTTAGAGGTTTGTTTGTCTGTAATTAGCCTAATTCAGACGTTTTTTGGCCTACACTACCACTCAAAAGTTTGGGGCAGTCAGTCATTTATTAGTTTTATTCAGCAAGGATGCATTAGATCAAATGTGACATTAAAGTTTTTAATATTGTTACAAAAAACAACAACAACTTTCTATTAATAAAAGAATCCTGAAACATGTTTCACGACTTCCACAGAAATATTAAGCAGTCCAACTGTTATGTTTCTTGAGTACCAAATCAGCATCATAGAACAATTTCTGAAGGAACATCATGATACAAACTTTGTTATCTTAATATTTCACAATAATTCTTTACTGTATTTTTGACCAAATAAATGCAGCCTTAGAGAGATGAAACTTATTTCCAAAATCATTTAAAAAGTCTTACCAAAGTTTACACAGTGGCATCATTTCTGTATGCACACTGAATTATGATTGGTCTTAGTTCTTACATCTATTTGGATACTGAATTGCGAATGCTCTTGTCTTTCCTGCATGTTTTTAGCCATTTATAGTTAGCCACTGAACAGTAATTGTTCGATGATTCTGATGTGACACCAACCGAAGATGTCTTTCTGTTAAATTTGCATATCTCATATCAGTCATAAGCCAAATCAATAATTAAGACATTAACATGACTAACTTTCATATTTTAGACACAACATGGTTACAAAAATAAAAAATCCAAATTAGGTTTATGGCTTGCGTTTGTTTTTCAAGGTTTAATGCACCCCATTCACAATAATTGCATGGAAAAAGAAACCATTGCATTGTCCATTCGAAGAAAGTCAGTCATACTGGTTTATACTAACCACTTTACAACCTGAGTAGATAATATAACAAATGTTACAGTTCCTTATATAGAAAGAGATGGGTCTGAACCATTCCAGTTATCAGACTTCAAACACTGCTTTTCACTAATAGCCTACTTGTAGTTTGATAAACAGTAAAACCCTCAGGCTTTTGCTTTTGTCTTTGTGTTTACTAGTGCGTCGCCCTCAAGGCCTTTCCCTGTCTGTGATTCTCTGCAGTCCCTCGGGAAAATGTCTGTGTGAATAGCAGACAGACAGTCTAGCAGAGATCAATTTCCATCTTATCTCTCTGTCTCGCTGTTTCTTTTCAATAATACACACAAACTCGGTGTCATAAAACTTTTATAACTGCCTGAATTTGGGTCAATGGCAAATGGATAATTTTGAAAAAAATCACCTAGTTTAAATGAGGCAAGAAATGTGATAATTGTAATTATATTAGTTAAAAAAAAAATCAGCAAAAAAAAAAAAGATCACAAAAAAAATTCAACCTGTTGTCAACTTGATGTTTTTTAAAAATGTAAAAATGCTTAAAGTTTTCTGTGATGAGTTAAAGGGATAGAATATACAGTTTATTTCAGTTTTTTAGATATTAATAATATCATATTACATTAGAATTATGTATTATATTGATTATGATAACAATATAATATATTTTATACCTTTATTTAGATTTTTTTTCTAAAGTTTCAGAGGTGTATTCAATGTATTGCGTTTTAAATGCATTTTTTAATAGATCTTGTCAAAAAGCGAGCCTGTGCCATTGAACCATTTTGAGAGAGTGTGTTAAAGGTGAAGGTGGTAAATAGGTAACGCTAACAAAATAAGAGAGGACAGATCAAATGTTTGAATTGAGATTTCAAATCAGCACTTTTGTGCTTCAAACACACATTTGCGGCCTGAGTTGGTTTCGTCCTGTGGTGTTTTGATGAAAACTTGGCTGTTTTGGTCTCCTCTAGCATTTTTGCTCTGCTGCCATGAAAAGCACAACCAGAGTACAGCCAAAAGGCACAGCCACCTTATTGTTAGCGCTCTACCCCTGGGTAAAGGCCCATCACCAGTGTGTGGACTTTTTGGTTTTTTAAAAGGGGGATGCAGGGGTTAGAGTCATGTGCGAGGCTAGGAGAGAAAGGGTAAAACATTTACTTTGTTTACCGAACATCCCCGGGCTACTAGGACAACACAAACCAGCTGAGGCCTTGGGCGTCCTGGCAGGCCTCAACCCTTGAAGAGCCCCAGCCTTTTACTTGGCACTCGGAACAGCAGGAGAGAGAGGGTTTCTCATAATACACCCCTTCAATTATCCCAAATTCAATAAAAACCTCGGTTTGTGGGCTAAAATGATACAATATTAAATCACAGCAATTTTTTTGGAAAGGCCGAGCATCCAAAGTACGCCTCTTAGTTGCACTCAGCTGAGAAGGCCTGGGATTCTCTTGTTTTTCTAGGCCCGTTTTTACTCCCAATCACACAAATATGCAATTTCATTGCTACAGTTAAGTAAAAGGTACGTGAACCCTTGGATTTACCATTTTACTTTTGTATAAATTGGACATATAGACAAAGTGTTTTGCCATGGACATGAATATCAAGGCTTGTGGGTGTTTTTATCCCTAAACGTCTCAGTGTTATGTCTTCTGAGATCACTTTTTCAAGGCATGGATCAGGCAATGCTTGAGGAAAATAGATAAAATCGAAATCTGTGAGTGTTTGTTATACAGGGCAGTGCGGCTCTGACCAACACCTCCAGTCTGGCTTTGCTGGGCTTGTCCCAATACCAACATTTGCAGTCTTGACCACTTACATGACATTCTTTGTGTATTTGGCCTAAGTGTTCAAGTGGTTACCTGATGGAACACACTTATAACATATAGGCCCAGTTCCGCAGACATGGCTTAGATTAAGCCAGGATTAAGCCTTCATTCAATCAGGGCATTTAAGTGGCTTTTATAAACGTGCCTTAGAAACAAACATTACTGGTGTCCATCTTGAGACAAAACAATGGCACTAACATATTTTAGGATATATCAATGCAAGTTGCTTTTAGTTAAAACAAGTCAATAATGCATTTTAATCTGTTACCAGTGTTGTAGTCGAGACCACCTCACTCGAGTCCGAGTCGACACCGAGACCAGAGAGAGTCGAGTCCGAGTCAAGACCGAGTCCATAGAGAGTCGCGTCCGAGTCGAGTCCGAGACCAGAGACGGTCGAGTCCGAGTCGAGACCGAGACCAGTGAGGGTTGATTACCTAATTTACTTTTATTTACTTAGAGAAATCCTTTTTTTTTTTTTTACTGAATTTACTTAGAGTTTAAAAAATATGATCAGTTTAGGGTAAAAAGGCCACATAGTAGGTGGTGTTAAAAGTAATTTTATTACAATTTGTCATGCGCAGTTGCGCACTAGAAAATCACCAATCACTAGGCGTGTCAATCAATTTAAAGAAATATTTTATTAACATACAATAATAATCATGATAAATATTTTTAATTGAACTCGAGTGGACTCGGGAATAATTCAGAGTCCTAAAAAAAAAAATGTTCGAGTACGAGTCAATTCCGAGTCCAAATGGACACGAGTCCATGACAAGACCAAGACCATTAAAATATGGTCTCGAGACCGAGTCCGAGACGAGTCCGAGTCTCGAGTACTACAACACTGTCTGTTACTATAGCTTAACGCCGCCTTCACACTGGCAGTTTAAATCATCTCCGTAATACGCAATACGTTCCCAATGGACGTCGTACTACACAGTGAAAAGCATCGGACGCGGGTAGAACAAAAATGGCGGAGAGATTAAAGTTTGATTCTGTCAGTTCTGTATGATCTCTCTGATTAGGGTTATGCTGCGTGAGGAAAGTTGCCCAGGACGTTGACATGTCAGGTCGGCTAAAAAATGTGATATAGTGGTCAATAGTTCAATGTCTACCTTCAATTTAATTGTATTAACTGCCCTTATAAACGTTAGAAAGTCATGAAAATAAAAAATGACATCACAACTTATCGTTATAAAATCAATATTTATTTTATTAAAAGTTAATAATTCAGGTTTGTTTATCAGTACCATAGCAACGGTCAACTTCCGCTGGAATTGTCGGATAGGAACCGTCCGTAGCTTTTCGCAGGAGTTCAAATTTTTGAACGCATGCGGATGACCAACGGACACGATTTTCTTCGCACCGCACTCGGTCGGACCCGTTTCGGACCCATTCACATGCGGTCTGCGAATCTCCATAGGAAATGAATGACTTCCGGTCGTTTCGCAGCCGCATCTGAGCTGATTTCAACTGCCAGTGTGAAGGCGGCGTAAGGCTTGTCTGTGAAAGCAGGGTAGCCTGGCATGCCAGACCTACATCAAGATGTTAGGTCTGGGAACTCATCATTGACAGGGCTCAATTCGAGTGGCGGGATACGCAATTGGATAACGCTACAACCAATCAGAGCAATGAAGAAGTGACGACTGAGTCCCATGTGTTTTCCCACCAGCGGAGCAAGTTGATATATTAAACTTTTACCGTATCCAGTCGGCAAATCTCCAAACACGTGCCGTACTTTGTTCTGTTTTTAAAGAGAAGCTTAAGTTCAAATCATCCAGAGTAGCGTTCAAAGCCGAATCGAAAGACAGCTGTTCGCCAGCAGCAGCCATTCTTTGTTTTCAAGTAGCAGTGAACCGTCACAACTCTATCGTCATTATGTTAAGCCCACCCGCCGACTCTATACGCGATGTGATTGGTCTGACCAGAGTTTGTTTTTTCCAGCTAAAACGTCTCTGGAAAGTTGCTAGACCACAGAGGCTGCATAATAATATTTTTTGTTGCCGCTAGGGAGATTTCTAAGCTAAAAGCAGGGCATAGTGGGCATAGTGTTGTAAAAATGCAAGTCAAGTTTTTACAGGTCCGAATTTTATCTATTTTGATTTTTAAAACTATGCACTTTACATAAAACTTCTACATGTCTGTACAGTATTCCCTATTTCAGAAACGAACGATTTAGTTAGTGTGATGCTTCACAATAAACATGCTCTGCACCAATACAACATGCAACACTTTACATTTACTACCAAAGTACATGTAATGTCTAGTTAATGTAATTTGCAATGGAAAGTTTTCCTCGAAGTCTTGCAAAACACATGAGTTCCTGGGATGTGCTTAACCTCAAATACCACTCCAACGTCAAAACTGTGATGTTTATCGAAGCTGGAACAGTCTTGCGCTCTTATTTCCAGTGGCTCTCTAGGGTGTGTATTGGGACAGGCCCATTGTTTGGACTCCAGGTTTGCTGATTAATCTAAGGAATACTAATTTTAGTTAATTGGAATTAATCTGCTATGAATGTTTACACAGTGTGTTCAATAAAGACGTGAAAATGTATAATTATTTTGTGTGTTATTTGTTAAAGCAGACTGTGTTAGTTTATTGTTGGTTCACTTATGTTATTTTTACAACATCTGCCTTCACAAAACTGACAGTTTCATTTTTTTCTTCCTTTTCTTTCACTTTAAGGTCACCGTTTCGAGGACAATCCTGGGGTTAGACGACACCTCGTCAAGAAATCATCCCGCTGTCAAATACCACGATCCAGCAATAGCTCACCTCCTCTGTCCAGTCTGAAGAGGAGAAAGAGGACGGACAAGAAAACTCATGAGGTGAGACCATGAGCTTCCTGACTGCATGGAGAAAAGAAAAATGAAACCTAGTTTCGTTCATCCAGACAAGCAATTTGCTCCATATTGTAACTTATTCGTAGGCAAAAACGAACTAAAATGCAAAGTGTAAAATGCGTATTGATTTTGAGATCTGAATTTCAGTGTTGTTCCTCAAGAGGTAGCTCAAAGTAAAGCCTCCATTTTCCCTAAACTGACATTGATAGTGGTAATGAGGGGCTGTTAATAGAGATAATCAATCTAGAGGAGCAGGAGAGACCCTTGATTCAGAGATCTTTTTCTCTAGTCTGCTGATACCTATTGATCCGTTTCATTCTGTGGGATTCACTAAACAAGCCAGATCTGTGTGTCTAAATCAGTTGGATTAATTACATAAGGCACTTCAACAGTCAATCAACACTGGAGTATGTGCTATTCATCTGCTGATCTATAAGCTCTGAATCAACCAGTGAAGGATAATTTTGTCTCACTGGAGTACAGGATTCATATACACATGCATACAATTCCTCCATAGAACACAACAGTGAATTGACATTTTTTAAGCACCTTAGGTCCCATAAGCATTTTTGCTTGCCATTTTAACACTTTTTTCAGTAAATTGTGCTTCAGCCAAAGGAGTCATCAGAGAAGAATCAACATTACATTGCATTGCTTGAAAAAAAAAAAAAAGATTTTTACTGTTTAGTGTTTTTTAAAGGAAATAAACTATTAATCTCATTACAAACCAATTTTTTTACTGTATAGTACAACATTTTTAATTAGCTTTCATTTTTAGATTTTTCTGGTTTGGTTGTAATTTTAGTAGTTATGTACTTTTGTTATTTTTTATTAGTTTTTGGATTTAATAATTTTTTTTTTTTTAGCTTTAGTTCATTTTTATTTCAGTTTTTAGATTCGAAAATGTAGTAATACTTCAATGTCAAATTAAAATTTAAATTCTGTTATTTGCCACGGCACCATTTTTTCGAAAAGGAACTCACACTGCTTCGATTGACACTCGTCAGGTGTGACAGATGTCTGAAATCACAATAAAATCTGGTAATCCTATTGACCGGCGACAGCCCATGAATCATTAACGTGCGACTTCCCAGCAAACAAATTTAGGTTCTGGGAACGTTAGCTTTTGGTTCCCAGAACGTTCCTAGAACTTTCCCTTAAGGTTAAGGGAACGTTCCCGGAACATTCTCCTTACGTTATAAAAATGGAACCTAAAAATAACCTACATGGAACGTTCCTATAACGTTCTTGTTTGGTTCCCAAAAAAATATCCTCATCAGACCATTCGGGAACGTTAGGGGAATGTTCTGTGTTTGCTGGGTTGGAAGTATATAAGGGTGCCTTGCAAACATGATAATCATCTTTTCGTCTGCGGGAACTGTTCTGTCTATAATCCCTTGAAAATAAGGTAATTATGAAATGAACTGAGAAGGCTGAGTGCTTTCAGAAGTGTGCAGACCTGTGCTCAAGATATTTGACACCGGGTGACACACAAACTGTGCGTTTTCTGTCTGGGAAGGAAGAGCGCACAGGCAGGTCTCGAGGGAACTGTGCAAATTGTGAGAGTTTATCTTTGAGAATGCTCTGATCTCATTTGTCCCTCTTCTTGAGAGATCTTAGTCCGGCAGCGAGTGCTCTTCCACCCTGCCCTGTGTATGCTGAGCATAGTTGGTTTTTTGGAACACGCCGCGGGCAGGATGCAGCTGCCTGGCTGTGCATTGGGGGAGAAATCGGTCGCGTTAAGGGCGGATTCTCCCTGGTCATAAACCTCCAGCTCAGGTTAGCCTTCCAATTCTTCCTGATCTCCATACTTGGATCGAGAGGACATGGAAGAAATCAGCGGCCTAGTCTCGATGAAGTTGAGTCAATAGGAGAGAGGACATCGACACTGAGAGCTCCAACTCTGCCAGTTTGAAAGGCAGAGCATACACACCAGCGGGTCAGGCCGGTGCTGCCTTGCACACCATGGCGGTGTTGCAGGTACACCAGGCCAATCTGCTGGGGGATCTCGACCAGGGGGTGGGGCCCCTGAGGCGGTTACTGAGCTGCGCCACACCACAGATCTAGCCACCAAACAGAGAGACATGTGGTTGAACTTGGCCGACATTTGGGAGAAAGAGAAAGGCCTGGAGGTGGTGGTTGGAAAGTTCAGAGAGGCGAAGGTGAGCTCAGCTGCATTCAGGACCATGTATACCGCTGAGATCTGTATCCACACCCAGACAGACGGGTGGGCTTTGAGGACAGGGCATTGAGAGCCAGTGTCACCTCTCGAGCGCCGCCCCTGTGGAGAAGTAGGTCGCAGAAGAGACGCGACTCCCGCAAGAAAAGGGATCTGATGGAGGTGATCCAGTAAAAACGCACACAGCGTCGGCGATGGATCACCTTCCTTGAGGGCGTGATTATATCTTAGCCCTCTCCTCTCTTTCCCCAGATGCTTCTTACGTCAGGCCTGAGGCTGGGCCCATGGTGAGAACAATGTTCTGATGGCCCGCCTCGGCTTGGTTAGTGAGAGTGCCTCTTTCAGGCATGTAAAGATGGTAGACCCCATGTTCATAAGGAACTGTCTGATGAGTCTTCACTTCGCACGCCGCAGGTGAGCTGAGTTGGTCTTCTTTAAGAGTAATTTTTGTGTCCAACAAACACTAAAATGTATCTCTCTTCAGATCTCATTCCCTGTATAGAGTTATGGGGTCAGGTCAATGTCATAAGGTAAGGTAAAATATTTTGGTATTAGGGCCCTGAAGTTCCTGTTAGGTGGCTAAAATGATTGTGATTATGTGATGGCTTCCCTTGTTGTCATATTTAAGAAAAAGCAAGGTGTGCCTCCACTCATTCTAGTTGTAAAACTATGTTTGTAGTTTGTACTTCCTCTTATGGTGAGAGCATTTGAGGCCGCCTCTCATTCATATGATATAAGTCAGCCTTTCTCAAAGTGGGTGCCGCGGCACACTGGGGTGCCCCCTAGCTGTCTCAGGGGTGCCGCCAAAAAATTACGTAGGCTAAAAAAAATTTGAAAAAAAAACCCCCCAGAAAAAAAAACAGCTGACATTTCATATATAAATATATTTGAATTTACATTCTTCTTTTTAAACATATGAACATATTAATAAAATTGTAAATTCATTTTAGATAAATATATAAAATTAATCATAAAAAAATCCGTCTCACAAGACCGAAGCAAGACACACACAACTTGACGCAAGTGACGCAATCCATAGCAACGCGTTATAGCAACACCTCAGACTGACAGAAACGTAAAAATAAACGTGAATTTAGGCCACTTTAGTTACAGCATTATGGATCGTTTTTTGAAAAGAAAATCCCCACAAGAGCCGGGGATTTTTATTTTATTTTATCTGCATCCTGCACTTCATTTGAGTTCTCCTGGTCTGGATTTGTTATTGGGTTCTTGTATTGGGCGGTCCACCTCTTACGGTTTTATGGCATTTGTGTCTCTGATTAATTATTTTGTGAATTACTTTCCAAACCTGTGTTTTTAAAGGTGCTATAAAGTTTTTATTATTATTGTTATTTACAGTTCATATTATGCTCTGTTCATTACTGTTCTGTCTAACTAAACAAGACATTTGCTTTTAAATTTGGGTTATGCAGTGTTTTTAAATTATATTTTACACTGGGGTGCCTTGAGATTTTATGCACTTTTGAAAGGTGCCCTGACTGAAAAAAGTTTGAGAAAGGCTGATATAAGTTATTAGCGGAGAGTTTAGTGGCAGAACTTCATTCTAGAAAGAATAATGGGAATGTTTATGCTACTTCTTGTTTTTTCTACATACACCTGTGTTAGCCCTCGGGCTATTAGCCACCTCAGGGTAAAGTAGTTGTTCTTTCTCTCTTAAAAAAAGCTGACCCTGGAGCTTCAGATAGATCTTATGACTGTCCCACAGGACCGTCTGATATCTTTTTATCCTTAGTACACCGGCCCCTTGAGCTCTGTTTGGGTTTTCAGTAAGCTGAGCGATTCTGCAGCCCCTCGTATAAAAAAAAAGAAAAACAAACAAATTTTCTCGTAAGGCTATGGCTCCTCTGAGGCCTCAGGTAGATCTATGCTTACAGGATGGCCCTCACCAGGGCCGCCTCTGTAGCTGGCCTAGCCTATGCTAGGGATAATGAAGGTGGTCTGTTAAAGCATTTCTGCCTCTGGCCCTTCACTTTCTAAATTTAGGTTTTTAGCATCCCTATATTACAGCCTCCTCCCATGGGAGTCGTTTGGCCAACACCCGTCCCTTTCTCAGCATTTTGGGGCGAGAAGAATAATGCAGCTTGGTGCAGACCCTCGGTTAGGCCTCAATAAGGGCTCCCTGGTACAATGGGTCTTTCTTTAGCAGTGTTAGGTTGTCTTTCGCCTCACAAAGAGACTGGGTTTTGTCTGCCCAACCCCGCCATGCAGAACTAGCATATGGATTTGGGCCGCCAGAATAGGCTCCACTCACCTCGCTGAGCTACTGCTCGAGCACCGAGTTGTAGGTGGGTGGGTTACAAGCAAGCCCCACTGCCCTAGGCTGGTCGCAGATTGAATTCTGTCTCCTCTAGAGGGCCCGCACCCTGTTGAATCTCAGGGTGAGGTGATGTATTCCCCTGGAAAGTTAGGAAGGTTAGGAAAGTTCAACCTTCACTTCCTTTTGGTTTTCGAAGTATGCTCCCATGAAGCCAGAGCATAGCCATGAGTTGACACTGCATGGTACGGTACAGCTTGACTCACTAGGCGCATTTCCACTGCATGATACGGTACGGCTCGCTTCGGCTTGCTTTAAATGGTACCTGGTCTGTTGAGGTTCCAAGCGTATCGTACTGGTACTCGTCACTACCAGCATTGTATTTGCGACACGAGAAACCATACCCTCTAGATTTAAATAGCCAGTAACAGCCACTGCTGTAGTGACTGCTTTTAAACTAATCCCACCCACTTTGAGGCGGTACTCTGCAGTGGAAAAGCAAACGAGCTAAAGCGAACCTAGCCCTGCCGTGCCGAGCCGAGTCGTTCTGAGCCGTACCGAGCCATACCAGAAGTGGAAAAACGCCATAAATTTGAAACTTTCTGTTTCTATGCCATTGAGAAGGCCCGGGTAGGCCTTTCATTAAACAATATTTATGGAGGTTTTACTGTGGAACCTGTGGGCTATGACCATAGGGAATGCTGTCACTGACAGCCCAGTGTGACCCGAGGGTGAGTGGTTCTGGCATTTCACTTTAATTCGCTGGTTTTGACAGTTTTTACTGCCAATGGGTATGCACTCCCCTTATTATGGTGGCGTTGGTATATTGTTCCCCTTAGCGTCAATCAACGCAGTGCGAATTCCCTTCCGAACGTCTAGGTTACGACTGTAACCTCCGTTCCCTGATAACAGGGAACGAGACACTACATCTTTTCGCCATGCCTCGGGGCCTGCCTACCAAACAGTCCCTTCAGACAAAAATATTAAAACAAAAGAAGATTTATGATATTGCTGTCATATATTTCAGTTTTGCTCCCCTTCCAACTAGAGCTGTACTTGTTTGCCTGTTTCCTATGAGCTGCCCAGGTCTTGAAGTAACTTTGGTTATGATTCTTTAAAAGTGCTTTATGATGTGCTTTTGACATTGTGATCACCGTAGGTGTTTGTGGAGCTCAACGAGCTGATAGTGGATAAGAACCAGGAGATGCGCTGGAAAGAGACGGCACGTTGGATCAAGTTTGAGGAAGACGTGGAGGAGGAGACGGATCGCTGGGGTAAACCGCATGTGGCCTCGCTGTCCTTCCGTAGCCTGCTGGAGCTCCGCAGGACCATCACACATGGTAAGAGTCGAACGCTCTGCCAGCCCACTCAACCCTGCGATTCTGGTCCAATCCTAACATCCACGTGCTGTTTCTAGTTGACAACCCACTGCTGTCGTGTGACTGACAGAATTCAAATGGACACTTAAATTATATAAATGGATTAAACCCTCTTGGGCATATCCACTTTTTGACCATGAAAAACGGATAATTTTCCATTCAAGGTAAACAGTTCTTTAGTTTTGAAAAATGCTTTTGAAAAAGCATGACTCCAAACTCCAAACCCAAACACATGTCTATCAACGAGAAGGTTTTGGTAAGTTTCAGTTCTTGTGGTTATGGAACCAACATGACAAGCCTGACAAAAAACATTTTTAATGGACGGCAGTGATGAACTGACATGAGGGTTTGCGAAAACAAGAAAAAAACTACTGTGGTTATGTTGAGTTAGGCGGTGTGATCACAATATGAGAAATTTAATATCACAGTAAGAGTACATGTCGTGATATATTTTTTTATGCTGAACATTTGATTGAAATGTGGTACAGTGCCTATTTTTGGATAATCCAGTGAATTAAATACTTTACAAAAGCAAGCTACTTTAAATTTAGCCAGTACATTTTCTTCTTTTATTTGCATATATATACATTAAATCATTATATAAGCTGACAGAGGTGTATGATAAATGGAGCGATGTTACAAACACTGTATTTTGTTACCCAGGTGCCATAATGCTAGATCTGGATCAAACCTCACTGCCTGGCATCGCCCACTTGTTGGTGGAAACCATGATCATCTCGGACCAGATCAGAGCCGAAGACCGAGCCAACGTGCTGCGAGCGCTTCTGCTCAAACACAGGTGAGGGGAGGTCAGACATCAATACTCCAAACAAAGCTCATATTGATCTTCTCTGTGGTGGGCCTTGATGCCAATGTCCTTTGTCACAGCTGCCTCTATTGGTTTCCTGCTAAATGGAGAGGCGTGATTACATAACAAATATACTTCGTATGACAGTGTGCCAGGCCGATGGCCAATAGAGTCTTAGAGAATGGGGTTTCGGTTCAGCTGCAGAGACATCAGACATTGATTATATCAAATAGTGTTTAAAGGAATAGATTGTTTACTCATCCTCATCTCATGTCAACCTTGAAATATTTGTTGTCATTCCTTTGGTGCAGCAAATGTGATTTAAGCTTCAAAACCATCCAATAAACCAGTCCAAATGACTTATGTCCTTAGCTACAGTATATACCATATCTCTCAAATCTAATATGCTGTGTAAGTTTTCCAGCACTTGCCATGCCACAATTGCATCTCATTTTTTTTTATTAAAAACGAGCGTGAAACAGTGTTATTTGAACAAGTATTTGAAAACTAGTACCTTTTTATGGTTTCAGTGTCAACCCTAGTGCGAAAGAGATTAAAAACTGTATTCAAAAAGGATTAGTTCACTTCAGAATTAAAATATCCTGATAATTTACTCACCCCATGTCATCCAAGTTATGTCTTTTTTTTTCTTCAGTCAAAAAGAAATTAAGTTTGTTGAGGAAAACATTCCAGGATTTTTCTACATATATTCGGTTATCAACGGGTTGAAGGTCCAAATTGCAGTTTCTGTGCAGCTTCAAAGGGCTCTACGCGATCCCAGTTGATGAATACGGGGCTACCCGAAACGATCAGTAATTTTCTAAACAAAGGTAATCACAAATGCTCAGTTTACAGAGCTCTGCAATGCACCACACATTACGTAATCACATTGGAAAGGTCAACCGTGACATAAGGCGTCGCCATACAGTGGTAGTTGATCGACCTTTCCAACGTGATTACGTAATATGTGGCGCATCGCAGAGCAACTGAAAGAACAGCATTTGTGGTTAAAAAGTATATAAATTTTATTATTTTTTTTTTTTGAAAATAGCCGATTGTGTAGAATCTGAAACTGCAATTTGGACCTTCTTTGGACCAATTTGGATGGCATTGGGGTTGAGTAAATTATCAGGAAATTTACATTTTGAAGTGAACAAATCCTTTAATTATGGTCTGTATAGAGCTTTCATATGATTTCAGAAGACTTGGAAGTATAACTCACAAGTAACAGACTATTTTTATGATGCTTTTTTGGGAGATTGGCCATATAAATCATCATGTACTTTTTAGCTCACACACTCATTAGTTTCAAAAACAATACAGGCTCAGAAAGACAGGAGGCTTAGTTTTCGATTTTGGGTGAATTATTCTTGTAATCCATTCGCTGTGTTTTTGTTACCTTGCTTACCTTTCTTCTGGACTATTTTAAGTTAGTGCTGTTTAAATGCAGTATTTAGTATGGCTCAGACAGGCCTCCTTTCTTGAAGGATTGTGAAGTGCCTTGTGTTTTCTTTGTTAAGCTCTGCCCAGCCACAGGATCACACTCTGAGGTCAGAATGGTACTCTACCTGAGTGCTACTGCTAACAGAATTAATATTGCATGGCCAGAAATGTGGGTTGCATTAATGGTTTGAAGATGTACCCTTTTAAACCCCTTTGCAAAAGATATTCATAAAGTGGCTCCAAAAAGTTTTGGACACTCAAGCCACATTTAAACCTTCAAAAACATTTAAAAAACCTTAACTCAAACTTTTGAACGAAAGTGTATATAATGCAAAGACATTTGGTATGGCTTGAATGTCCAAATATTTTTTTGGGGCGACTGCATATGTTTGATTTAAAAAAAAAATCATTTATTCTTGTTCTTAGGCTAAAACTAAAAATCACTTTAATCTGTTACCAATACATGTTAAGGATAACAATTTTTTTTTTAATTGGAATCTCTTTTGGTCGCATTAAGTGAATGCCACACATGTTCAATACCAGTTGTGCTTTCTTCTTCTTCTTGTTTTTTATATCAGTTAAGGGAAGTTGGAACTACTCAGAGATGCATATTTCACTCTGCCAGGCTATAAAACTAACAAATGATGAAGCCAAAAACTAGATTAAACCTCTCTACAGCATTTCCCATCATCTCCGATGCAGCTTTCCAATGGAAATACTTTCAAATTAGTCACCAAAAAATGTCTTTGTATTGTGGAAAAAAATACATCAAGGTGCTCTATAAGTTAGGTCATTAGTTACTTAAGTTTTGGGAATGTTTTCAAACACAATTCAAAGTCACACCTTGTGTTTGGGAACCTTTCTTAACAAGATCACAAATTAACACAAAGCTTAATGAGTGAACCGATGTCAACCGCTGGAGCTGGTCATGGTGACGTGTGTTACAAAGCTGGACAGGCACTCTTTAGTCTAACTCTTTACTTTTTTTCAGTACACATACAGCACCAAGAGCAAACCAAGATTAGTATTTTTGTGAAAGGCATTTATTAATTCATTGGTCTACGATTTCTTAGAGTTTGAATTCTGTTTAAATATTGCCTGATATCATCTAGCCGCATGTTGCTTTTCTGTTGTCTTTAGCATTTTTTACTGATTGCTTTGGCACGTGTATTTTCGAGCGAACCGGGAATGTGGTTTGGTTTTGCAGTTTGGATTCTGATATCCTGACATATTGGGTTTTGTGTTTGCTTTGCAAATATTGCAAGCGAAGATGGAAAATTGCCTTTTTGGACATTGATAAGCAAGGAAATTGCTGTACCCGTAGAGCTATATAAACACAAGAGCAGGGATATTTGTCTCACGGAGGACTCAACAAATGGAGTAGCTTGACAGATTAAAGAAGTCATAACAAAGAAATCATATTTTACACAAAAAGAAAGTGAAAATACTGTCATTTATTCACCCTCTTGTCATATGACCCATATGACTTATACTTTCATGGATGCTGTTTGCTGTTTCATAAAGATACATGGCAAAACACACACACATTGACTGACTGCAAACCTACCCTGTTCGCAGCCGATTGATGATGATGACACACACACACACACACACAAAATGAGGATGAATAAATAATGAGAATTTTAATTTTTGTGAGCTATCCCTTTATTGCCTGATGTTTATAGAATAGAGTTTACTTGAGACAAGTGTACTTGAGAAGAAATGTATTATTATATTACATTTATGATATTTATACTATATTACATTTATGATATTTATATTATATTATATTATATACAGTAGTCAACATTTGAAGTAAAAAAAAGTTGCCCAAAGATAAAAACGGGTATTGCTCAAAAGTCATGTATAACTTAGATGAAAGGTTTTAATCCACTTCAAATGTTGAAAAAGGTTTACATAAGCTGTCACTGGGGCTGTACCTTTTCAAAAGGTACACTTTTGTACCTAAAGGCTGCATATTGGTACCTTAATGGTACATATTAGCACCTAAAATGTACATATTAGTGCCTAAAATGTACATATTAGCACCTGAAATGTACATATTAGCACCTAAAATGTACATATTAGCTCCTGAAATGTCCATATTAGCACCTAAAATGTTCATATTAGCACCTGAAATGTACATATTAGCACCTGAAATGTACATATTAGCACCTGAAATGTACATATTAGCTCCTGAAATGTCCATATTAGCACCTTAAATGTTCATATTAGCACCTGAAATGTACATATTAGCACCTAAAGTGTTCTGATTAGCACCTAAAATGTACATATTTGCACCTTAAATTTTCATATTAGCACCTGAAATGTAAATATTAGCACCTGAAATGTACATATTAGCACCTGAAATGGACAAAAGTTTACCTTACTTAGCCAGTGACAGCTTTTTTACCTTTTTTTCTGAGAGTATATTATATTATATTTTCATTTACATTTACATCTTGTTTTAAGAATGTTTACAGATAAAAAAAAAACAATCAAGAAAATTATTTTATAACGTCAGGATACATTTAACATTCTCACATGAAAGATTGCTCTCTAGACTTCTCAAATTACTTTTTTCTTGTCTAGTCACCCCAATGACGAGAAAGAGGGCCTTTTCCATCGGAACCACTCTGTCAACAGCCTGGGCAGCTTCCGTCACAACCACAATCACGTTCACGACACCAGCTTACCTCTGGTGTCCCAGGATCACGAGGAAATGCATGACACCAAAGCGGCAGAACATGATAAAGAGGTGCTTGTGGCATTATTTGTGAGTTACTTGCTTCCATTTGTGTGCATGCCGTAGTGAGCATCCAGGCTTCCAGAAAATTTCTGCTAGTGATGTGTTTACTTGGAGGACACCATCTTGGGTAGTGCTTGGTCCATTCAGTATGCATCGCTCTGAAGGCCTACACCCAAGCGATGTAATGTAAGTTTTGTTGGTTGGAACCAGATCTACTGAAAAAAAAAAATCCTGACACTTGCCTATGGTGGTTTGCCGGTCCACAAATCTGACCAGGCTGGTTTGTTTTAATTGTTTTAGACGTGTTCAGGTTAGGCTTTGGTTTTTTCGACCAACAAAACCATCTAAACATCAGCTTGAGAAACCGGCTAAACTAGCTTCAACCAACTCTGCAGAAAGAATGGGAACATCCATAGTTTCCAAAGCTCTACTCATTATGTTGTTTCTTTATTTAATATTTTGACGTATTCAGTTATGCTTCCAGCTACCAATAAAAGTGTAGCACTGCATTAAATGCATTTACCCTGTGTTAATACACCCCACAGAATCACATAGACCAAAATCAGTGCAGAACACTGCAAAGAAATGATTTTCTTACTCAGTATTTTCATCTTGTTTTCCAGTACAAATACTTAAACATTCTTGAATGAAAAGTTTGTTTAATGACACTGGGGTAAAATCGTTTTTTTTTAATCTTTTTTAACCCATTGTCATAAAACGAGACTTTTCATTGTGAAATATTTTATTGTTTTAGACAAAAACTCACTTAATCTTGATACATTTTTCAGAAAACAAGAAATAATAAATGGAGTAATTCTGCTTCTCAAATAAATATATCTTAGTAACTATTTTTCATCATTCACATCAAACAAATGTGATACATACAAAAAATGCACATAAAAAAACTTGAAAACACATACATTTCTCTATGCACTTCAAAAAAGTCATGTGACTTTGGGATGGGACGGCATAATTGGACCAACCAGTGGACCGATCTCATTGCATAGCATCTGAAATGCTGTCTTGGTCGTCCTGAAATTGTCTGTCATCAAAGTTATTCAGTATTTTTACCTGCCAGAACTGTATTACACGACATCATTACCACACAGCAGGCATCCACGTCTGAAAGCCAGATAACTTAAAGATAAATTAAAGTAATTTATTATTACAGTATATCCACCGGCTTCTCCCACTGCAGGAACTTCCATTTTTCTTAGTGATACTTAGCGTCAATATTGTTCTCTTTGACTCACTGGATGGAAACTCTGCTTTATTTGCAAATATTCCAATTTTGCACATTAGTTAAATTTGCAATTTTGGATGGAAACAGCTAATCTGTAGTTATTTGTACTGGAAAACAAGAGAAAATAATATATATTTGCAGTGAAAATGCATCTGCACACTCGGTCTGGGTCTGGTTAGCAGCTCTGCTAATGCTTGGATCATGTAAGTGTCTCTGCCACATGTGCAGGATTAAGCATAATAGTGAGTTTACAGGTGCTTCCAGTTAAACTCTTGATACATTAGCTGTGAAACTATGAATGTTCCTCATGGCTAAAAATGTTGGCACATTCGAAACAGCCCATATAAAAAGTGAAGACCTATTGTGCTAAATTGATTTACCATTTGCTTTTCCACTTTGTCACCTGGATCTGTAGGTTTAGATTAGCGCTCGGTGATGCAAAACAGGCAAAATGGTTCATTAAAATTCACCCGAACTCAGTCGTATGGAACAATAAACAATCAGAGTGAGGGCCGCTATGCATGCGCTGTATCTGCCAAAGCTTTTCTGCCACAGCTTGAGGCTGGTGTTCAAATGGCACTAACTATTTTCTTCTGTCAACAAAAGAAAAGCCTCCACCCTGTCTCAACTGAGGGACATGCTGCCGCCAGATCTATGAAACTTTTGGCAAAGATTCCCAAGGATGCCGAGGCCACAGTGGTCTTAGTGGGTAAGCTAAGGAGTGTTTCGTTCCAGCGTTTGTTGTGTTCAGGTCCAGAGATGATGTTGAGTCATAGCAGCAGAGTTTTCCAATAATGCCTAAGCGAAGATTGATGCTTTCTGTTGTGTTTGATTTCTGGATTCCTGTTTGTGTGGTTTTCGATGTTTATAGGGTGTATGGAGTTCCTAGAGAAGCCCGCGATGGCCTTTGTCCGGCTGAACGAGGCTGTCCTTCTGGAGTCCGTTCTGGAAGTCCCCGTCCCGGTTCGGTTCATCTTTGTGCTGCTGGGCCCCACGCAGACCAACATGGACTATCATGAGATTGGGCGCTCCTTCTCAACCCTAATGTCTGATAAGGTTCATCTTCAGAATCATACAATATGAATCATTGGTTTGATAAGAATTGGATTTTTAGTTGTTTTACCTCATTTTAATGCATGCTTTGTCTTATTTTAAATATTTCAAATCCTACTAGACCACGGCCCCCTTGTTGAGAACCTCTGAATAGCGCCAGTTGCGTTTTTGTCTTTTATGATTCTTGGGTCAGTTCAGTCCAGATACATTTCTGGCTATAATTTTTGCCATTTTGGATTTTAACAAATACTTTTAAGGTTTATTAAAGTATTAAAGTTAACAAAAAAACTATAAATTTTGCACAATCTTTTCCAGAATTGTGTCAGATGATCTTGAGATCCAGCCACATAATCCCAGAATGATTTCTTTTATAAACCTGTAATGAATTTTGTGGTGGATCTGCCAAACAGGAATGGAGCATATACGTATCTCTGCAATGCTTTGGCCAGAGGCGCTCATTTCTGTTCCTGGAGATCTACCTTCCTGCAAAGTGTATCAGACATTACCAGAACCAGCAAATTAATATCTCCAGAAACAGATATTAGCACCCTGAGCTTAGGCAAATTGTGAGGGGTATCAATGCCTTCATGTCTTAAGAGGGCTTAAACAGTTTCATGACATAAAAATTAAATCCAAATGCCTTGGCCTAAAACTACGCTTCTGGTTTACTCATACTTCTTAAGTAAATCAAAAGATACCCCATCTGTCAAGTTTCACCTTATTACTTGGCCGCCATTTTGAATTTTATGTTGTTTTGCTACTCCTGCTGCAAATTTTGTCCAATCTTCTCCATAATTGGGTACGATAATATTCAGACCAAACCACACAAAAATCACTGAACGGACTTTCGATATTCTTTCCCATTCTCCAATAAAACTCTAACAAATTTTATGGCAAAGCATTCAAACAGAAGATACTTTACCAATGCTTTGGCAGGCTGAAACAAAACTTTATGGGTATCATTGGCATCATCCAGCATCCAAAGAGTGCTTAATCAGTTTTATGGCACAGAAATCAAATCCTAACTTCAGAATGCCTTGACCCAAAATTCTGATTCTGGTTAACTCATATTCCTCCATTCTGTTATATGACACCCCATTTGTCAAGTTTCAAATTATGACCCGTCCGCCGTATTGAATTTTATTGAAAGCTGTTGTTTGCTATATATTTTTGAGAAGATCGGACACAATTGTTTAAGTTGATCTTTAGACCAAGCCTCACCGAAATAACAATACAGATTTTTGATTTTCAACTCTTTCTAAAGTAAATCGCAAATAAATATAACAACGGCACTACACGTTTTTTGACATAAAACTTTGCATATTTCATTAAAGGAGTAGTTCACTTTTATAAAAACTTTTGCTGATAATTTACTCACCCCCATGTCATCCAAGATGGGATCAGGATTTTCTCCATATAATGGACTTCAATGGGAACCAAACGGTTCTAGGTCCAAAAGACAGTTTCAGTGCAGCTTCAAAGGGCTTTAATCGACACCAGACGATGAATAAGGGTCTTAACTAGCGAAACGATAATTTAAAAAATAAATGAAAAATTTTAACCCTCCTATTATCCTTGGGGTCAATTTGACCCCATTCAATGTTTAACGTCTGTAAAAACATAATTTTTTTTTTTTTGCTTCAAATTTAATGACTTTTCCTAATTTAATGGGGACAACTCTGTAAACATAAAATTAACCTGCTAATATTTTTTCAAAGTCCTGTACAAATTTTGTAACATCGGTGTTCCTTGGGGTCAATTTGACCCCAGGCTCTTTTAGATGTATAATAAAACAGAAGAAATATTAAAATTTCACACACATTTGTTTTGGTTGTTATATTGAGGTCATTATAACATGTTATAATTTGAATTACGTTACTTACGTAAAACGTTACTTAAGTAGTCAACAAAGACATAAATTAACTGAGACAAACCTTTGTAAAAAAAAAAAAAAAAACATATTGTCGAGGTTTAAATTACTGGGGTCAAATTGACCCCAGAGGGTAAAAAGTGTTATCAGATTTGAGGGTAACAGGAGGGTTAAGTTTCAATGGTCGCCTTGCTCTGTTCTGTGATGAGCGTTTGTGACTCTCCTGTTCGAACTCGTTCATCAAAATGAACAAGTCTTTTTTGACTCATGACTTGAAGGGTCCTAGATAAGACCCCTATTCATCGTATGGTGTCGTTTAAAGCCCCTTTGAAGCTGCACTGAATCTCTCATTTGGACCTTGAACCATTTGGTTCCCAATGAAGTCCATTATATGGAGAAAATCCTGGAATGTTTTCAATTTCTTTTCGACCTAAGAAAGAAAGACGTGGACATCTTGGATGACATGGGGGTGAGTAAATTATCAGCAAAAGTTTTTTTTTTTTTAAAGTGAACTACTCCTCTAAGACTCGTCTAAATAAATTGCTAAAAAGATACATTGCTAAAAACAAGTTTCAGGACTGCAACCGACTGGTCAAGAGTTGCTAAACTTACTCGTAAACACTCACGTTTCACTGTTTTTCATGACCTTCCACAGAACTTCCACGAGGTAGCATACTTTGCTGATGACCGCCAGGACCTGCTTAATGGAATCAATGAGTTCTTAGACTGCAGTATTGTAATTCCACCATCGGACGTCGAGGGAAAAGACCTGCTGAAGACCGTGGCCTCCTTCCAGAAACAGATGCTACGCAAGCGCAAAGAGAGGGAGCACAAAAGATGCGGCAGTACTCTTGCAGGAGCTGACCTGGAGACCAAAGGTGAAATACGTATTACATTTGAGATTCACGTTTTCCAGTTTGTTTGTTCTGTTAATGTTGACCTGTACTCTTTGTGTCATAGACGTGAGTACGGATGAACAGGAGGAGGAGGATCAGTTTGATGTTGACCCCCTCAAGCGCTCTGGTATTCCCTTTGGAGGTGTGATCCATGATATTCGCCGCCGTTATCCGCGCTATCTAAGCGACCTGAAGGACGCCATTGACACACAATGTTTGGCTGCTGTCATTTTCATTTATTTTGCTGCTCTTTCACCCACTATCACCTTTGGAGGTTTATTAGGCAAGTGATACAGTGACGCTCTTGTCCCTCGACTCACCTTCTATCTTTGATGGTGTTTGTATTATATAGAAGCCCATTCCACCACATAAGAAAAAAAAACATGCTTTGATAAATCATAATGATGACATGAAAAAGTCATGAATATGAGATTATGAGATTGAGACAGTTATGAGACTGTGTCATATATATATGACTTTTTATCTCATAACTGACTTTTTGTAACTTTGTTTTATGTCAATAGTGTCGTAATTCTGACATTTTGTCATAATAATGAGATAAAAAATCATTATGAACTGTAAGTCAGCAATGACTTTTTCTCAAAAATCTGACTTTAATCTCTGTTATGATTAGCATCTCATAATTTTGACATTTTTATATTGTAATTTCATCATAATTTACTTTTTATGTTATAATGACTCTTCATTTTGAGTTGTCAATTTCCATTTTTTATCTCATAACCATGACTTTTTACGTCAAAAATTATGTCAACTTTTAATCTTTTAAGTAAAAAAAAATGCAACAATTTGTGTCATAATTACGATTCATCAGAAAATTTCTTTTTCTAGTGTGGTGGTAATGAGTTTACACAGTATGATTTGATACTTTATATTCTCATTTATTTAGGTGAGAAGACACAAGGCATGATGGGAGTCTCTGAGCTCATCATCTCCACGGCGACAGTGGGTGTGCTGTTCTCCCTGCTAGCTGGACAGCCCTTGCTCATAATTGGTTTCTCTGGACCACTTTTGGTCTTTGAGGAGGCTTTTTATAAGGTACTTTTTTGTGTTTATGGTTCAAACATTACGAGAAAAAATAGGTAGTTTCATGTCATTAATATTGGTCTGCCTTTCTATCATCCTGTTTCTCTCTTTTTCTTCTGCTATCTTTTCTATTGCTCCTTTGTTCTTCCTCATTATCAGTTCTGCCAGGCGCAGGGCTTCGAATATCTCACAGGCCGAGTGTGGATTGGGTTCTGGCTCATCTTCATTGTCCTGGTGATTGTGGCGGCTGAGGGCAGCTTCCTCGTACGCTACATCTCCCCTTTCACCCAAGAGATCTTTGCATTTCTCATCTCTCTTATTTTCATCTTTGAAACCTTCTCTAAGCTCATCAAGGTACATATTTAACGTCACCAATACCTGCATGTGCAAAGCCATCGTAGGTTTGTTTCAGATGTGTAGACTGTTTTAAAAGGAAGGTGTCTCCTTTTTGCCAAATTCAAGGGCATCTTTACATGTGCTTAGAAGGCAATGCCATAATACTCTGATTTTACTGAAATTAACTTAGGAGGCTGCCTATGTAAGGTGGTAGACAGCAAGAATATTAGTAGTTTGCTGTTAATGTAATGTGTGGAGAAATGTGTTTATTTAGTTACATTTATTCATTTCTCAGATGCTAGAATCCAAGTGAGGGTTAAATAAAGAAATGTGTTATTTTCCCTCAGGTGTTTCAAGAGCACCCTCTGATGAAGAGCTACCCTACAGCTCCTGTACTGTCTGCCTTCAAACCCATAGACAAAGGTGTGATTGCAGAACCCATCCTCAACCAGCCCAACACAGCCCTGCTATCCTTAGTACTCATGATAGGAACCTTTTTTGTGGCCTTCTTTCTGCGAAAATTTCGGAACAGCAGATTCCTTGGTGGAAAGGTAAATATAAAGCAAAATATAATTGATAAAAGGAATATATTTATCTGAAACAAATCAATCAAGATAAGCAAGCTAATTTTTCATCATTATATATCTTGTCAGCTCCATTTGAAGATTTTCTGTGAATAACATCTTAAATTTCACTCTATTTCTCACGCAAAGCTAGTGTCTATGTGTGTGTAAATAAACTCTATCTATCTATCTATCTATCTATCTATCTATCTATCTATCTATCTATCTATCTATCTATCTATCTATCTATCTATCTATCTATCTATCTATCTATCTATCTATCTATCTATCTATCTATCTATCTATCTATCTATCTATCTATCTATCTATCTATCTGTCTGTCTGTCTGTCTGTCTGTCTGTCTGTCTGTCTGTCATTCTATCTATCTATCTATCTATCTATCTATCTATCTATCTATCTATCTATCTATCTATCTATCTATCTATCTATCTATCTATCTATCTATCTATCTATCTATCTATCTATCTGTCTGTCTGTCTGTCTGTCTGTCTGTCTGTCTGTCTGTCTGTCTGTCTGTCTGTCTGTCTGTCTGTCTGTCTATCTATCTATCTATCTATCTATCTGTCTGTCTGTCTGTCTGTCATTCTATCTATCTATCTATCTATCTATCTATCTATCTATCTATCTATCTATCTATCTATCTATCTATCTATCTATCTATCTATCTATCTATCTATCTATCTATCTGTCTGTCTGTCTGTCTGTCTGTCTGTCTGTCTGTCTGTCTGTCATTCTATCTATCTATCTGTCTATCTGTCTGTCTGTCTGTCTGTCTGTCTGTCTGTCTGTCTGTCTGTCTATCTCTCTATCTCTCTGTTTGTCATTCTATCCATCTATCTATCCATCCATCCATCCATCCCTTGAAAGTAATTCTACAACTTTGCTATATACATTCCATTTTAATTACGATTTTACTGGAAAGCAACAAAAATGCTTTTTCAGTTGTGATTCCTTGTGTGCAAACATTTTTTGCCGACTAAAAAGTTTTCCATCCTCTGTTTGCGTGTTTGTGTTTCATCTGTTGTCATCAAAGGCCAGACGAATCATTGGCGATTTCGGGATTCCCATCTCTATACTGATCTCGGTGCTGGTGGACTGCACCATTCCTGATACGTACACACAGGTAACCACACTCTTAAACTCTCACGTGCACTATATATTACTGCAAAGAAACTCCTCTTCCAACGTACTCTTCTTATTAAGTATTGGGCCTGTAATTGGAGCCAGGTTTCTTCTGAGTCTGTATTACAGTGTGGTTGGTTTGGCAGAGCCCTGTAACCAATGAAGCCTGGGATCTCTGGGATACGAGCGCTTGTGTTTTTGTGGTTGCAGAAGCTGAACGTCCCCTCTGGTTTCTCGGTCACATCTCCGGACAAACGGAGCTGGTTTATCAGTCCTTTAGGAGATAAACAGCCTTTTCCGGTTTGGATGATGGGGGCCTCAGTGATCCCGGCCCTGCTTGTTTTTATCCTCATATTCATGGAGACACAAATCACCACGTGAGTAAGCTAACATTACATGTACAGTCCTTTGCAACACATCTTGAGATGTTAAATTTAATCTCAGATGGAAACGCAATCATATTTGTTGCTCGTTGCATTCATTCCAACAATTTCATCCTGTATGCAGCTTGATAGTGAGCAAGAAGGAGAGGCGTTTGGTCAAGGGTTCTGGCTTTCATCTGGACCTGCTTCTGATAGTGTCTTTGGGAGCTATCTGCCCACTCTTCGGCCTGCCCTGGCTGACTGCTGCCACTGTGCGCTCGGTGACTCATGTGAATGCTTTGACAGTCATGAGCAAAGCCACTGCCCCTGGAGAGAAGCCCATGATCCAAGAAGTTAAAGAGCAGAGGGTGACAGGGATGTGTGTGGCTATCCTAGTGGGTAAGAAACACTAGAAATAAAATACATAAAATATATTGATAGATGATTGACTCTTAATTCTCATGAGCATGTGAAAGTCCACTCTTAGAAGAAATGGTTCTATTTAGAACCAGAAATGGTTCCATCCCCCGCTTCATATATGGAACTCCAAAATGGTTCTATATAGAACCATTTTTTTGGGTAAAAGGTTCTATTGGCCAAGTACAGAACCCCAAGGTTCTATATAGAACCCAGAGGAACCCTTTTTTTAAGAGTGTATCACCTTTTAGGGGTTCCAAATACGTAGCGCTGATAGAACCTTTTAAGGTTCTATATACTAGAACCTTTTCTTCTAAGGCCCCGTCCACACTACTGCGTTTTCGTTTAAAAACGGAGAATTAAAACGAAAACGATCTCCGTCCACAGTAGCGTTTTACCTGCGTATTAGAATTTATCTCCGTCCACACTAAAACGACTGAAAACGTGGATCACGTGACCATTCACCAACACTGGGCATGCGCGCGCCGGTGTAAACAGTGGTTGGCGAATCAGGGAAAGATACGTCATGACTGATGACACTCAATCATAGAGCCGAGCGTGAGCCTCTGCGTCATCGTTTGTAAACTCCTCCGTTTTGTCTCGTCCACACTAAAACGCCCTCCGGAGATTCAAAACGCAAAACGCAGCTGCAGCGTTTCTAAACTTCTCCGTTTTAGGTCTTCGTTTTTCCCATTTTAGTGTGGACGGGAGGTGCAAACGTAGCAAAAGGTCTCCGTTTTTAAACGAAAACGCAGTAGTGTGGATGGGGCCTAAGTGTGTCTGTATATTATTATTTTTGCAAAGGTCCCCTAAAGCCTTGTTCACACTACATGATTTTAAAACGCTGGTCTGAACTGAGAGCATGACTTGCTCTCTGTGAAATCAGGAGTGTTCAAGTTGTTGAGCTGTTCACACCACACAACACAACGTGATTGATTCGCAACAGGAGGTAACGCACTACACGAGTTGACAACAACTCAGTCACCCAACCATTCTATCTGGTCTACAAACCACGTTTTGTCACGAAAAATCACGCGATAAAACGAACTGGAAATGACACGAAACGGCGAGTGCATCAATACCCAGTGACGGAGAGAAGAACACAACACGCGAATATGGACGTCAGACTAGAGGTCTTCACGGGTCCAAAAATTCATGCCCGACCCGAAAGAGACCCGTAATGTGCTACACCGAACCGACCCGGACCCGTCGTTCATTTCAAAAGTTGGACCCGGACCCGTGCAGACCCGAGAAATGACATAAATGTACTGCCCGGACCCGACCTGGACCCGTCTATTATTTGAAAACTGGACCCGAACCCGGCAGGAAGACACAAACCCGACTGGACCCGATTGTCACATATTATTTCACTGGAGTTGCGAAAAATAAAACTTTTTGTCTTACCTAATTTTAGTAGCCGTCGTCTCACTTCCTTGTAACGTTACTGACTGACTGATGCATACATGGGCAACATACGGCCCGGGGGCCGGATCCGGCCCGCATAGTGCTTTAATCCGGCCCCCGCGATGCACTCGCAATTTGGATGAAACACACACCGCCTTAAAAAAAACAAAAAAAACACCGTCTTTATCTGAATTGCGATCCTGCTATTAAAAATGCCGGGAAGGCTGGTGACTTTCCAGAACTTAAATATTCCGACTGGATGTTTGACTTTGCCTTTTCTGTGGATTTAATGGGCCATTTGAATGACCTCAATAGGAAGCTGCAGGGGAAGGATGTGTTCGTGCACAAACTGTATTCCTACGTGCGAGCATTCAGAGCAAAGCTGACTCTGTTTTCCCGGCAAATGACAAACAAGAGCTTTACACATTTCCCAACTCTTGCCATAATAAAGGATGTGCCATCCCGACTCACTGTCAAATACACCACTACAATCGAGGATCTGCACACTGAGTTCAACAGGCGTTTCTCTGATTTCGGTAAAATAGAAAAAGAGATGGAGCTGGTGTCCGCCCCCTTTTCCTTTGACAGCGACCAGTTGATTGAGTTGATTGACATGCAGTGCGATCCCTCTCTCAAGGAGAAATTCACCTCGTCATCATTGGACAGGTTTTATAGTGCATTCAACGAGGGCAAGTTTCCTAACATGCGGAGGCATGCACAAAGGATGCTAGTTTTATTCGGGTCCATGTATGTATGCGAGCAGACTTTCTCTGTAATGAACTTTAACAAGTCACGCTACAGATCACGACTAACCGATGCACACCTGTCATCCGTGTTGCGCATCTCTACGTCGAACACGACCCCAGATTTCGATGAGTTAGTAAAGAAAGGCGACCGCCTCAATTGTTCACATTGAGTTACAGAACACCGACAAAACGCTCTTCGTGGTCATCTCAGTTGCATAGGATGAAATACATTTTTCTAAAGTAGCCTATGTTTGGCTAGTTCCATCAAGTTACCCTTGATTGGTGTTATTTTTAAAACATTTTTCAGTTTCATGTTGCCATGTTTCTTATGCATGTCCCGCGTAGATGGTTATGATACAGCTAAATCAAATTTAAATTTTGTGGGATGCATAGGCCTATTTCAATGTTGTCCTTTATATCATTCAAGCAAACATACAGTATGTTTGAAGTTAATCTGCACTTAAATTGTGTTCTATTTTATAAAAGATTTGAACAAAATATGTGAAAGAAATTACAAAAAATGAATAATCACAAATGAAATCAGCTGAAAATGTTTTTTATTCTGAAGTTCTCCCTCTGGTGGTATATAGCCTCAATAAAATTTGATAATTCCAAGCCAGATTGCCTGAAGTCTGTATCAGTATGCTAATAAATTTGCACAAACATATATTTGCAGTTTTGTTAATAGTTTTCTATCTTGAATAGCTACAGCTGGTATGAATGACAGCTGAACAATATGCTGAGTAGTGTAGGAAATTAATGCTTGAAAGTAAATCCAGTTAGTAGCTGTAAATAACTGAAGAGACATATTCGTATACAAAAATTGTATACTTGCATTGAATTAATTTGTATCAATTAAATCATTTAACTATGTTCAATTGCAATTGTCCAAAGGGTGGCCCTCCTCGGGTTACTTTGCCAAAGTAACTGTGGCCCTCAGACTAAAACTGTTGCCCACCCCGGCGACAAGAAAGTTCTATCCATGTTATTTTTCTTGTTTTTCCAAGCTTAATCCACTCATTATTTCAGCTTTAAAAGTCCACTTGATGTCACGGTGATGGATGACAAATGCAGCCTTGCACATGTACATTCTGACTCGAGTTAACTCGCATAATAACTTTAACTGTTTGCCCTTTTGAATAATGATTGCTTGTTGTTGCTTGTTCAGCTTGATCATATCTGTGCTCTCTGCTCTTCATTGAGTCTGAATCTGACCACCAAAACTTTAAAATTAAACAAGACGGTTCATTTATATTATTATAAACATTGGAGAAAATGTAAAGCGCGGTTTGGCGGAAATTTACTCTGCTCTGGTTGCCATAGAAACATGACACGCGCTTGAGATTGCACTCCGATCACGCGGGTATTAGAAGCCCGTTCTCAGCGCGTGTTATATTAACGATAACGGGTGCCATGCGAGTAGTATTTCGTTTCGCCGTTTTGTCATAGCGTCCTATATGACACTAAAGGATGAGAATGCGTTGGTCGACCCAACGCAGACCCGGGCCGACGGGTCTCGGGTGCACTGTGAAGACCTCTACGTCAGACAGAAACTAGTGCTGCAAACCGTTTGTGGGATGATTTGCTCTGAGAAAAAAAAGCAAAAAAGAAAAAATAAGATTTACCCGGTGACCTCAACCCATGCTTTGCTCTGATTGGCTGTAGCTCATGACATCACTGAGGCTGAGTCGTATGACAGCTCTGGATATCTAGGATGCTAGTTATTTTTCTGGGTTCGGCAACGTGTCTGCGAGCGTCTTTGATGCGTTGTTGGCTCTTTCATACTAACAGATTGGCAAGCGTTCATCGCCCGCTAATCCCCCGCGATTTGCACACGATAACACCCTGATCTGTCGGCGAGGTCAACGATTTGCAAATCGGGCTTAAATTGGGCTTAAAATCCTGTTGTGTGAACTTTGCATTAAGGGCTATTGAAAATTCTGATTGGATGAGCATCTTATTATCACAAATTCTATATAAACTACTGTTCAAAAGTTCAAAATATTTGTCATTGTTTTTGAAAATTAGTCTCTTTTGCTCCCCAAGGCTGCAGTTATTTGATCAAAAAATACAACAATATCAGCAACATGGTGAAATATCATTTAAAATATCTGTTTTCGTGTTTAAAACACACAAAAATAATCCTTTATTCTGATGCAGAGCTGAATTTTCAGCATCTTTACACCAGTCTCAGTATCACGTGCTTCTTCAGAAATCATCATTATTATTATCAGTGTTGAAAATAGTTGTTCTGCTTTATATTTTTGTGGAAACCATTATATCTTTTTTTCAGTATTCGTTGATGAATAGAAAGTTCAACATTAACATTATGTAACATTATGCCTTACTGTAACTTTTGATCAATTCAATGTATCCTTGCTAAATATGAATATTACTTTCTGAGCCCAAACCTGCAGTAGTGTTGGTGCATTCATGTTCAGCCATGTTACTAAATAAGAAGCTTCTGCCTGTTACGAGGTCAAGAGGTTTAATGTGTCGCTTTGTTATTTATAAGTGAAATGGTAAGTTGAAGTAATTAACTGCCAAGGCTGCTGCCATTTGATTTGTGTTTTATGACATCCCAACAGCCAAAAGGAAGAAGTCAGAGCTTGCAGTTGCAATTATAAGTTTTTACTACTTCAAAACGAGTGAAAATGGACACCAGAAATGCGCCAAGATGCTGTTGATTGGCAATGAATATCCTGCATTTAGAATAATGAGTTGTTTCTTGGTAGAAGAATAGTTTCATCTGATTATCAATGTATTGAATTGAAATATGTATTGAACTCTGGTGTCATATCTCTTCTGTGCAGGGTTGTCTATAGTGATGACAGATGTGCTGCGTCATATTCCTCTGGCTGTGCTGTTTGGGATATTTCTGTACATGGGCATCACTTCTCTTACTGGTATCCAGCTTTATGAGCGTATCACCCTCATGGTCACTCCCGCTAAACATCACCCCGACCACATCTATGTTACCAAGGTAATCAGCTCTTCCCAAGAGCTTGAGCTGGTGGTGATGTTATTTACAAATGCAATGATGATCATCTGTGATTGTGTTTTGACTTTGGTACATCTGGATTCTCTTTGAAAGTTTTGTCAAGCACCCACAAGGTGGCGCACAAATCACCATTGCATTTTGCACTTTTTCACAGAACCCCCAAAATTAAAATGACAAACCACTTTTAATAAATATGAACACTGTATATAATTTACAAGCACAGTAAGTGTCCAAAAGTCCTCTTTAATTTAAAACAAATAAATACGAATATTTCATATTCTGCTCTATTTCTGTTGCTTATGAAATAAGCAAATTTGTGTCTGGCAATGTAGGTTATTCAAATATATGATCTATTATATTATAATAGAAAAATGCTAAGTTTTCAGACCTTGTAATTCTAGATGTAACTTGTTTGACATTCAGGTGAAGACTTGGCGTATGAACATGTTCACCATCATTCAGTTGTTGTGTATCGTCCTGCTGTGGGTGGTGAAGTCGACCATAGCCTCTCTGGCCTTTCCCTTCATCTTAATCATGACCGTACCTTTGCGTAGACTCATCCTGACCAGGATCTTTGAGGAGAGAGAGCTTGCAGCGGTGAGTCCTCGTATTCATGTTGTATTCGTGTGCTCCCCTTTACACCTGATGATACGATCAAAACCTGGTTTTGATTTCACACTGTAAAAATGAATATGCTTGATCTAATCAATAAAATTGTGGCAACAGATTACAAGCAATATTATTAATTCAATTAAACAAATTAGAATTGAGTAATAATTAATCACATTATTCAATTTTTTTCAATTCAATTCACTTTTAATTCATTAGTTCACTTTTGAAAAAACTTTTGCTGATAATTTACTCACCCCCATGTCATCCAAGATGTCCATGTCTTTCTTTCCTCAGTTGAAAAGAAATTAAGGTTTTTGATGAAAACATTCCAGGATTTTTCTCCTTATAATGGACTTCCATGGGAACCAGGTTCAACCGAGGTCCAAACGACAGTTATAACAGTTTCAGATGCAGCTTCAAATGTCTTTAAACGACACCAGACGATGAATAAGGGTCTTATCATGCGAAACGATCGGTTATTTCAAAGCTTATTCCAAAAATGTAAGCATGATAAGACCCTTATTCATCGTTTGGTGTCGTTTAAAGACATTTGAAGCTCCATCTGAAACTGTTATAACTGTCGTTTGGACCTCGGTTGGACCTGGTTCCCATTGAAGTCCATTATAAGGAGAAAAATCCTGGAATGTTTTCATCAAAAACCTTAATTTCTTTTCGACTGAGGAAAGAAAGACATGGACATCTTGGATGACATGGGGGTGAATTATCAGCAAAAGTTTTTTCAAAAGTGAACTAATCCTTTAACTATTTAAAATGAGAAAAGTTTACACCAAAAAATTAAACAAAAGACAGACATCAGACATCTTTATTTTATATTGCCAACAACATTGAAGACATCTGATGTTAACAAGCAGAATCACTGAAGGAGAAAACCGTAATTTTAAAACAAACCTAAAAAAAAAAAAACACTGATAACCATAATGGTGAGTTTTACTCACTTTAAATGGTTAACCTTTAAGGAATTAATTTGATTTATTATTACTCAATTCTATTCTTAAATTTAATGATATTGCTTGTAATCTGTTGCCACAATCTTTTTGATTAGATAAAGCGCATTCATTTTTACAGTACACATTTTTTTTTTTGTTCTTGCAGTTGGATGCCGATGAGGATTCGCCCAATTTTGATGAAGATGGACGCGATGAGTACAACGAGATCCACATGCTTGTCTAGACGCAGGTCACCTCGTCACTGACCGATCGATCGCAGGTCTATGCATTATGGGAAAGGTGTACGGAATCTGAAGAACTCTGATACACTGCCGTCTTTCAGAATTATTTCATGTGTACTTTGAAATCATATTTTGGATACTTATTACTTACTTTTTTTTTTCTCCCAAAAACGTGGCCTACATGTTTGACTGCTGCTGCCCAGTGACCTTTGAATATAATATAATATAATATATAGATATGGCCCGTGCACCTTACCTTAGACCTCCCAAAGTGCAATGATGGTGAGACAAATCCAATAAGTTGCGCCTGTAGATCTTTGTTGCCTTGTACTGTACTGTACAAGGCATTGTACAGTACTGTACTGTACTGTTTCAAGAGGCATTGACCATCTATTGGTCTGAATATTACAGTAGCATGACCTCTCGGTGCCCTTTAGAGTGGTCAATCCCTTTGCTGTGCAGTCCCGTCGCTTGAAAACAGTAGTGCAGTCCCTTTAGACGTACTTTATGCAGTAGTGAGATTACTTAGATTGATGTATGCAGTGGTTACAATACATTTAAAGGTGCTATATGGAATAGCATGAAGAAAATGTCCCTGCTTCCTGACAGATATCACTCTCGGCCTACTTTTGGGAGTTAGCGAAACGAACCGTCGAACGTGATTTCCCTTCCAAACAGATTCACTGCTAAAAGTTTATTTTATTTTCAAGAGATTAATTATCTCTCAGAACATGATTTCCCTTCCAAACAGATTCACTACAAAAAAAAGTGTATTTTATATTATATTATATTATTCATGTTATTTTTATTTATTTATTTATTTGTCTTGAAGTTTCCCAGAGTGAATAATTCAAAGCAACTCAGCTTTATTTTGCTATATATAAATTTAGCATTTAGAATTTATAGGGTTTATTGCCCAAATCTGTTGTTATTATAAATATTAGTTGTGTGTTTTCAATATAGATCTTTTCAGAGAACTAATTCCACTAATTCCATGCTGTTATACTGCAGTGTATTCGGGAACAGTTCCACTGAAATAGGTTAAAGCCATAGAAACCTGGATTTCGTTGATGGAGTAAATGCTAACTTTTTGAATCAATATGATTCCAAAAGCTATCAACTGCCTGGGTATATATGGATGCACTTGCAATTGTTACATTTTAGGCTTCAATGAAACGTACTGCCAAATTGTTAGTCAAGGTCATGGAGGATAGTGACAATGTGCATGACCTTTTAAAATCCTCGTTAAGCCAACAAATCCATGTTTCCCTTGCCTTGATATAGCCTTTAAAGGTGATGTGTGTGTTTTCTGTGTTCAAATACTTTCTCCCAACCTAACTTAATATGCAGCAACATATTGAAAACATTGCTCTGTTTGTTTGAGCATCCCAACCAGCCCGACACAATCAGCCAACGATTTTAGTTCAGTGCGGGACGTTCGAATCACCTTTTTTTAAAAAACCTTGTCATCTTCATCTCTTTCTTTGTGTTTTGATAAAGAAATTTCCTCTGATCAAAACAGTCTCAAACATAAGGCTCATGCGGACCTGAAAACAGGAAGAATCGTTCCATTACAGTCATGTTTTGAGTTCGGACAATTGCCTTTAGAGAAAGCCGCCCTTTTGGACTGTAAATAGCGTGCCGTCCATGCGTGTATTGAATTTGTTTATGCGTAATACAGACTTCTTGGTCTAGTCACGCCACACTAGCTCATTTCATCACAAACACATATTCCACATGTGTTTCTTTTTGCTCGTCGTTCCCCCCCGGTTTTTTTAGTGTGAAAACAAGGGGAAATTTTGCAATGCAGGAATATCTGCCATGCAGTGCTGTGCTTCTCTGAATAGATGTTTAGTTTCTTGGAAAGCACAAAGCTAAGTGCTGCTTTCGAGCCTGAGAGCGGTAAGGGGAGATCTGTGGTTGTGAATGGCAGGTCTTTGAAGCACTTAATACGAAGCCACACATCTGAGGTGTTTTGCCGTGTATTCTTAGTCGAGCCACCGGATAGCTCTGTCCGGAAGCCAAAAGCGTAAACTGATGGTAGAATGTTGGTTTTAATTTTTTTGCCCTCAGCATTTATTGGGGATGTAGCTGAGTGATGAAATTAGATGAGGACAAGCCAGCTGTAATTGCTTGAGAATCGGATTCCCAGTGTGTGAAGCCTTTGGCAGGTCCATCGGATGGTGAATTTTAGCTGCATATGTTAGCTGACCAAAGGCAAATCTTATTGCTCAGAAATGGCTCTTTTTGTAGCTCAGGAGAGTTTTGAGTGAGGTTTTATGTGAGGTGGCATTCACATTCCTTCTTTCGTTCTGTAATGTGACATTTCTGATGAAACAGGATTTTTTTTAAATAGCCAAAATATAAGGTGGGACTTGATTTTATAAATTAAGAATTGATTGGATTTGTGAAAAGTGAGCATTACACGTGGGGAAGGGGCCGGCATATTAGAGTGCTTGGTGATCTCAGCAAACTGGAAAGTTGTTTGTGATGTAGAGTGAGTTGTTGCACTTTTAATGAGGACACACATTGTTTCCTTGGAAATAATGTGCCAGGAACATGCATTAATGAAGTAAGTTGGATACATTTATTCATCTCCGTGTTGACTTGGATATTTTTCCAAAAAATACTTTGGAGAAGTTAAATAAAAGTGAGACGATTGTGTATGCTGTTGCTATAAAATGAATGTGGAAAGCAGCTCTGATAATCTGGTCTTGAAAACAAATTGATTTGTCCATTTTCTTTCAATTTAAAGGACAACTCCGGCGCTAAATGAACCTTAAGTCTAATTACACATTGTTACCTAGTCAACCGTTATCTGAGATTTGTTTTCATGATTGCCGAATGTAAATAGTTTTATCTCTAAAAACAGTTTAGCCTATAACGCTAGTATAATGCTAGTATATAGGGCATAGAGTAATGACAAATAAAAATCGCTTGTTTTGTTCGCAATTTTGTTTGACTAAATTCAGATCAGACTGGCTCAGAGACAGACGTTCACACTGTACAGTAAATAATCAGTTTCTCTATATCAGTGATTGACAGCTTATAGGCTCTTTTAAAGGAGAACAACTATTAATCGCTTGTTATTACCACTAAAAAGGCTCAAAATAGCCCCACAGTAACACGACAGCATTACAAGGGTCCCTACATTCAAACCGAAGCATTGAAAACTTTGTCCGTGTCCATACAGTTTAATAAGCAGATATTTTATACACACAGTCAACTTCGCGAATACAGGAAGAAGCCATCTTGGAAAAATAGTCTCGACCAGTCGATCTACGAACGCCGATCCAAGTGCGCTGGTGAGATGTGAATAAGGTGATAAGGTGAGCGCGAACAGTAGGCTACGTGTACATATTGAAGAGAAGTAAACGGTTTGTGTTTGTGTTTCTTCTGGAAACAACGGACCATATGAGATCCTGCTCAGTTCAGCGCACTTGGATCGGCGCTCGTAGATCGACTGATAGGGACTATTTTTCAAAGATGGCTTCTTCCTGTATTCGCGAAGTTGACTGTGTCTATAAAATATTTTCTTATTAAACTGTATGGACACTGACAAAGTTCTCAATGCTTCGGTTTGAATGTAGGGACCCTTGTTATGCTGTCGTTTTACTGTGGGGCTATTTTGAGCCTTGTTAGTGGTAATAACAAGCGATTTTTATTTGTCATTACTCGCCCTATATACTAGCATTATACTAGCGTTATAGGCTAAACTGTTTTTAGAGATAAAACTATTTACATTCGGCAATCATGAAAACAAATCTCAGATAACGGTTGACTAGGTATCAATGTGTAATTAGACCAAAGGTTCATTTTGCGCCGGAGTTGTCCTTTAATCTCGTTTTCAATTATACTTATACGGATGGAGATATTCAAGATATAATTTTTTTTTTTTTTCCAATTGGGTTGAAACAAAGCTCATTGGTACTGTAGCTCTCAGAGCTGATGTTTGCTTGGGGTTATTATTACACTCTCAGAAAAAAAGGTACGAAAGCTGTCACTGGGGCGGTACCTTTTCAAAAGGTACCTTTTGAAAAGGTACCGCCCCAGTGACAGCTTTTGTACCTTTAGTATATCTTAAAGAAGTTTAAAGCTTTATGGAGAGTCTGAAATGTATTGTACTGCCACTGAATCTGATGCTCACACTGCCGTCACAATCTCTGCAGGCTTGCTTTTGGTTTCCTGAGTTAGTGCGATCCAAGCAACAAGGGAAAGTATAAGAAACAGAGAGATGTTTTCCAGGAACTTTTCGATCTTCATCTCCCACTGTGAATTGGCACTGTAAGCAAGAACGCTAAGTTGCACAGATTTATCCATTGCAGTATTTACATGATTGGCTTGATCCATTTGGGGGGGAGTGCTAATAAGCTCTGTTGCTTCGGCTCTCTCCTTTTGAGCTGAACGGTTACTGCTCAAATAAAAACAAATAAATGGATTGTGAGTATATATAGGCCCAACTTTGTGTGCTTTCACCTCTAAGAGAGTTAAGGTAAGCATGCATCTTATTGTATTTGTTGGTTTTCATATATTATTTGTCTGTCTATGGCTTGTCAGAGTATTTAGCACCTGGTAGATCGGCCTCCATCTTTGATATTTGATGATAAATTGTGCTGCTCCTCTAATGAATTTTCTCCAATGATCTTCAGATGAAGTTAAAGGGACAGTTCACCCAAATATGAATGAAGAGTTCAGATGCAAAAGCCTCTAAGTGCCATTTGAAATTTTCTTCTAAAATGATCATTTTTATCAAGCTTGTATATTTAAGTTCAGTAATTTCACTTAAATGGCAATGGAGATTACCTATTAATTGTCATTTAAGTGAAATTACTAAGTTAAATATACAAGCTTGATAAAAATGGTCATTTTAGAAGAAAATTTCAAATGGCATTTAGAGGCTTTTGCATCTGAACTCTTCGAATAGTCTGTCATCATTCATCACCCTCATGTGATTCCAAACATAAAGACTGTGGACCATAAACATAATTAGCTTGAGATACAGTGGGAGTCAATTCTGTCCAGTGTTTGGTTCACAAAGTTCTTCAGAATATCATAGTTTTGTATGAATCTGCAGAAGAAAAAAGTAGGCCTACATGATTTTTCAATTTTGGGTGAACTATGTCTTGAAGGAAAACAGACTTGTCAAAAAATGTATTTGCTTATAACCTTTGAACAATTTGACCTAAAGTTAAACCATTTGGCCTCATGATTCCTGGATTTAGCCGATCTGGTCCCAAAACAAAACTTACCTTAAGCTTGAAAATGAAAGAATGGAAATGGTAAACACCACTTGATACCCTGAGTAGTTTTGGGCCAAAACACATAGTGATCACCAAGTTTTCTGCTATTCATTTACATTGAATTCAGTTCTTTCTTAGATTATTTTCAGAACATGTGAGATAAAAGCTATTAAATGAATGTTCTGTTTTCAAAACCTCTTTTATGTAGCAGCAACAGCATTTTCTGTTGTCTACTATCAGTCATGGCAGTCTGGTACAACAGAAAAAGATTTATTCTAGATCAGAAGGGTGTTGTTTCAAACTGTTTTCAATGACTAACCTAGTTTTGCAAATGTGAATCATATTCCTTCAGTGTTTTGCCTCATGATTGCTGCAACCAATATGTTTGACATGGAATTCCCCTTCAGGTTTGGAAATATCAGATCATTCATTTAAGCACAAAGCAAGGAGTTTTAATATTGAATGTGATGCAGTGAATGGACATGGAGTGGCGTAGATTTCTTGCAGCCACAGAACTGTTACAGTGGTAATAGACCGGATACTCACCCAACTAACCAAGTGTCTTGGAGACTTTCACCTGATGTGGAAGTCCAGAAGCTCTCTGTAGTTGAAGTACACACTTGTGTGGGTTGGGTTCGCGGATACCTCGCTTATTTTAGGGTCATATGAGAAGTTGAAACAGGAAAAAAAACACTTTGTGTGCATTTGGTTATTATGTGACATAATAAAAAGCACTGCCATTTCCTGTTTGTGGTTTTTAGGATGAAAAGGAAACAGTATGAATTGTGCAACCGCGAAATGTGTGTCTGAATGAGTGCGGTTTTGGTGGATGGTGCCACCCTGTATGTGCAGACCACCCACCCGATGCTATGAAAGATGTGTTTAACGTCATGTCTGATGCCTTTTACACTTGCTTGCATTTTGTTTGATGTTGTGACTTTTAAATGTACACCATTCTTCTTCCCGTTGTGATGAAATGGATGACAATCAGAAATATTTGCAGTCAGATTATATTAATCTCATTCACACCCAACACATTTTAGCAGTTCACACAGACCACACAAAAGCCAGTGTTTTGGTTCTAACAAAGCATTTTACTCAGTTGTAAACAGTTAAGACTACAAGCTGAAGACACTGAGACACATTACCTCTGTTACATGCTTATTCAAACAGTGCTAATTTTACAGTAGATAAAGATGAGACAACCTCTAGATAACACATGGGGGAAAAAAGAGTCATGGCAAATCCTTTATTTTATGTAGTGGTTTTTCAGTTTGCAGCATTTTAGACCATGTCAGAAAGACCTCTAGTAGATCTCTAAAAGTGTTGCCTGGTCATAATTACGACGTGTAGTTTGTCTGTCAGAAAATAAGACAAACGTTTTGAGTTCATATGGTGAAAATTATGTATTACTTTAGCATTAGCAATACTGAAAATACTATGATGTTATGTGTATATTTAATAGCAGTTCCAATTGCTATTCTGTAAAAAGAAAACACTGCTTTCAGAGCACTGTAAAATAAATTGTTATTTTTTTGTCTCAAAATAAATATTTATTATGTGTTTCAAATATCTTTGCATTGACTATCTATCTGTAGCTCTCTCTCTCTCTCTCTCTCTCTCTCTCTCTCTGTATATATATATATATATATATATATATACTGTATACCTTTTAAGTATGTCTGACATTTTTATTTAAAATGAGCATTTTTATGTTTTTAATTTGACTTATCAGTGATTTTTGCACATTTTTGCACATGCCCATAATATATATATAAATATATTATGTGTATGCACTATGCAAAAAAGTCTGTATGATATCTTTCTTTTAAATTTGCATTTTGTCATGTGCGTTCACGCTCACCTGGCTTCTATGTCTGGCAGGTTTGTGTATTCGCCGCCATTCTCCGTATCAGCGAAGACAACTCGAGCGACAAAACTTTAGTCAACTTTCGACAAAAGTAGAAGTTGTAGAAGTAGAAAACTTCAAATTTTAATAATATTTCACAATAACTGTTTTTTTTTTCTGTTAAATAAAGGAACTCTTGGTGAGAATAAGTCTACATTTACATGAAAACAATGCATTAAAAACAGAAAGGTTTTATTTTAGCGCAGAGACAACTACTTTGTCAAAACGATCCACATTCACACGGATCCGTGAAAACAACTAAAAACACTGTATTCTGCTGCCAGGCCAGTAATTGGCGATGCCACTTTGTAAAGAAACACTACACGGCTATAGACTGAACACGTAACACGAATGCGCATGCAGTCATCGCTTTCACAAACTCGTTTGTAATTTTGCGTTTTTTATGGATTCAGAGATAGAAGTATCTGCCAAATGCATAGGAAACTTAATAGCCAATTAAATGGTGCAATATCATTGCAGATATATTGTGAGTGTCAGGCCTTTCAAAACATCTGAGAATACTTTGATTCATTCACATTGTCCATTCTAAAAAGTTACACTCTGTCTGATCATTGTTTGTCATTTGGCAGTCTATGAAGAAGTCTTGAAACACTGGCAAAGGAACGCTATTATGAATGGGGCGATGGAGCAGGGGACGATGAGCAGCAGCAGGATGGGCACACCTGGATCCTTCATATAAAAGCACAGAGAAAAATACTCCTTATGGATATCCATCAGCATGTGGTGTCTGAATGAAGCGTCCGTACAGCATGTGTTGTTTGCCCGAACCTCAAGGCACATCATCAGGTTGACGTAGTAGCTGAGGGACCATAAGAAACAGCAGGTGAATTGGAGAGAAACTGTTTTTTCCATGCAAAAATGCCCTCAAAACATTATTCAACACTCATTTAACAATTAATTAATGGTACCAAGAAGTGCATGAACTATATACACTGTTAATTAATTTAATGTCAACAGTAAAATCTGTGGGAAATGTTTACTCCTTTCACAAATTGATATATGATTATGTATAGAAAAGACAATATCTACGATTTGTGAAATGAAATATCATTATATACTGTAAGTTGCATTTTATTGCATGCTTTAAGGCATTGTTTTCTCAGTATAGAACTGTACCTATTTTTTTAGGCCATGACCCACCAGCTGAGAACCACTCGTATAACCTATTCATTAGAAGGAAGTAGGGGCCAAACCATAGAAATGTTGTCCTGCGCCCCCTGAATTATAGTGACAGCCCTGGCACTACAGAGAAGTCAATATGAAGGTATGCTGTAATTAGTTGGCTCATCGAGATACACAATTACTTGGACTAAATATTTTGGTTTAAGACAACCCACATGGGCTGGCCGTCGTGAAGATTGAAGAGTGTAGAGTCATCCTCTGGGTTTGGCGTTTCAGTTCATAAAAATCTGATGTTACAAAGACCCTAGGGAAGCAGAAAGACTTGACTTTCCCATGACTTAGACTGCGGACTCTCTGAGGAGGATTAGTCATTCAAATCGCTACTGTGGGGAAATTGTTATTTTTGTCCCGGATGCATCTACAGTATCTATCTATCTATCTATCTATCTATCTATCTATCTATCTATCTATCTATCTATCTATCTATCTATCTATCTATCTATCTATCTATCTATCTATCTATCTATCTATCTATCTGTCTGTCTGTCTGTCTGTCTGTCTGTCTGTCTGTCTGTCTGTCTGTCTGTCTGTCTGTCTGTCTGTCTGTCTGTCTGTCTGTCTGTCTGTCTGTCTGTCTGTCCGTCCGTCCCTTTTTTCACCCACTATAAACTCTTAGAAGAAAAGGCACTATTTAGAAACTTAAAAGGTATCTATCAGTGCTACATATTTGGAACCCCTAAAAGGTTCTATACAGAACTCTAATAATAAGAACCCTTTAGGCCGTTTGTCCACCAAAGCGTTTTTCCACGCGGCTGGCGTATGTTTTCAATTGTCTTCAATGGGAGCACCACGTTTTTTAAACGCCATGAGCGTAACGAGGCGCTGAGCGTTTTTTTCACGCGCCGAGCGCCCGCCGTTTTTTAGGCCGTGTCCACCATAGCATTTTTTTTCTGTTGAGACGTTTCGTTGCTATGATACAGAATATATGCAGCAGTTTGAATGTTGTGACAGTTGGTCGGTGTGGTTTAGTCCCGCCCGTCCCCCACTGTGATTGGACGGCTGGGTAAAATGTGACAGTTATGAGCGCTGCGTTTTATCCAAAGTTGAACATTTTCAACTCCCAGCGACCAGTAAAAACGCTGGGCGCTCAGCGCTTCAGCGTGAAAAAAACGCTCAGCGCCTCGGTACGCTCGTGGCGTTTAAAAAACGCGGCGCTCCCATTGAAAACATACGCCAGGCGCGTGGAAAAACGCTTTGGTGGACACGGCCTTACTGGTCGCCGAGAGTTGAAAAATGTTCAACTTTGGATAAAACGCAGTGCTCATCACTGTCACTTTTTACCCAGCCGTCCAATCACAGTGCAGGAGGGGCGAGACTAAACCACACCGACCAACTGTCACAACATTCAAACTGTGCTGCGGATATTCTGTATCATAGCAACGAGCATGGAGTCTTCAGCAGAGCGTCTAGCGTTTTCAGCTTTGGTGGACACACGGCCTTAGGGTTCTTTGTAACCAGGAAAAAGGTTCTATATATGGAACCTTTTGGGTTCATTCAATATCATTTGTTTTGTCGTTTCCGGATTAAATGTTTCATATTATTGACAAACATCAAGACCCTAAAATGTATTTATGAATGCATGTGAATGATCACAAAATTCAAGATATGGGGGTTAGAAAATATTAAGTAGAACAGTTTAATAAACAATAATTTAATTACAACTACAAAATGTTGCAGAATGATGTAATATATTAATGAATCATAGCCTATAAAGAACCTTTGTGTCAAAAGGGTTCTTTCTTGTCACTGTAGAACCTTTTTTAGCATAAAAGGTTCTTTGGAGTTGAGTAAACGTATATAGACCCCAATGAACCCTTTTTTCTAAGAGTGTATAGTAGGGAAGCATGCTAATTCGGATGGAGCCCAGGTATGTGTTGAAGGAGGTAACTCTACAGGGCTGTGGCCCTCCAGGACCCCTGCTCTAGGAGAAGTTACGACTGCTTGTGTCAAGCCAATATAACAATCAACTATCTCACCTTCTAGTGGTTGGCCAGGGACAACTGAGTTGGTAGTCAGTGGTTGCCATAGTCCGAATGAACGGCTGAACACAGTATTCCTGACTGGTAGCATCATAGGTCGCTTCGTCACATGGCAGACCCCTGCACCTGTTTGGCAGCTTCCAGATGCTTTCTGCTCTCTCCACCAAGACTGGGACAAAGTAAAAGGAGATGCATTAGAAAAGAGACACTAGCCATTTCTACAGCCACTAAAAGACGTATAATTTACACAGAGGATGATTTCACATCTGTAAATGGCCATTTCCTTTGGAGTAATTGTATTTGCTTGCTACAGACAGAAGAGGGAGGGTCTGTTGAATCTCTCACAAAGGCATAGAGGGCAGTTGCGATCAGTGTTGGGAGTAACGCATTACGAAAGTAATACATTACAGTAACATATTACTTTTTGCTGTAACGCAGTAGTGTAAGGCATTACTAATAAATTTTCAGTAATATTTTACTCGTTACATGTTCAGTGAGGCTTGTATTACAGTTGTATTACAGTGTGTTGTCTGCTTTTAGTTCTTAAAGGCAACAGACTATGTGAAAGTTTTAAAGCAGGCCCTAGTGCCAGTTCAGAGCGGTCGCGTCTGTAACATTGTTTTTTCCTCATAAATGCGAACACGAAAACTAAAATAAAATGAATATTTTAATTTCTATGGAGACTGGAGAGCCAACCCTTCCTCATCCGATTTGCGCAGTGTAATTAACAGAATTACAAAAAATCTATTTTGCCTCCTATTTTTTTGTCACGCATGAATGTGTCTTTTCCCTAATATTCAAATAAAACATAGACTGATATTTGTCTAATGTCTGGAGTCCTTTAAGGAAGTAGCCTATATACGTTTCAATACATGTATTTTCTGAGAATTTTTATTTCAAGTTTTGACTGCAAATGTCATGTCCATAATGCTGGACTTCCCCAATTTTAAATAATTTATCCTCAACTAGTTTTGTGGTGTAGGTCTACGTATTTTATAATGTTAACTTCAAATAATACTAATAGCCTAATTTAAAGATAAGGCAGCATTGGATCTGGACGGTAAGGAGAATAACGCTGGAGTTGGAAGAGGTTTGTCGCGATTCTGTAGGTTCGTTGATCTGAGTCGTGTGGCGAATCGCGATTTTGGTTTCATATTGCATATCGTTACAGCCCAAAAGTTAAGTTCTACTTAGTTATTTTGGTGAAAGTAACTCAAAAGTAATACATGAGTAATGTAACGCATTACAATTCTGGGACAGTAATATTGTAAGGTAATGAATTACTTTTAAATAACAGTAACAAGTAATACCTAATGTATTACAGTTTGGAAGTAACTTGCACAACACTGGTTGCGATTACCTGCCAACGCTAAACACACGATGAGACGGGCAGAAATCACAGAGGAATCGCTTCTCTCCATCCCTGAAGAATCCTGGGAAAAGCAGAGAACCTGTGAGTTTTCAACGCATTCTCATCCTTTAACGTCATATAGAGCGCTGTATGACAAAACGGCGCTATACTACGCTAAAGGCACCCGTTATCGTTAATATAACACGTGCTGTGAGGGCTAAGTTTAGGTGTGGGGTAGGGTGTACGTGTCATATTCACGCTAAAGGATTTATAACGTCTTGGGTTCGCGTGTTATATTAACGATAACGGGTGCCATGTGCGTAGTATAGCGCCGTTTTGTCATATAGCGCTCTATATGACGTTAAAGGATGAGAACGGGCTGGAGTTTTCGTCAATCAGTCCAAACAATGGCGGTATTAATGGCGCGATGCCTTTCAAACAGATCCGTGAAACTGGCCCAAAGGAGATTCTTTATCTTGATGAGAAATATAAGCCACGGCAGGCTGAGGAGGTGGTCTCATAAAGCACAATATTTAAGTGGTCTCTTTGTTCGGGCTGACATCGTTATGGCTGCGGTCCATTTGCTCACTTTATCATGTTTCCAGAGCTCTTGTTTAGAGTTCCCCTCTGATGAGTCTCCCACATTTGGTGATTTATATCATCGAAGTATGCTTGACTTTTACTGACATGGGCAGGATGCACATTTTCTCTTGGCTCTGATTTAATGGAACAATCTTTCCACCAGCATGTGTCTCAGCTGGGCTCAAACAGTGTCAAAATATTCCAAAAAGGCTCATTATTCCCGCAAGCACTTGTTGGCTTTTGCACATTTTTTTATTTTTATTTTTTTTTTACACCCACCATCCTTCATTATGAAACATGTGGGAAAGACCTTTTATTTACAAAAACAAGGGTTCAGATTACAGTCAAATATATCAAATGGCTTTTGGAAAGTTAGTCTCAAACCCAAAAGGAAAATATTGCTCAGAGACTTCTCGTTCATAACTCATGAGACTTAATGGAGAACACATACAGTTATGATTCATTAGTGTTACATGTGTTTCATAGGTGGACATTTAGGAATAAAATGGGAAACTACATGGAGATCTGGTCAATTTCATTGAAGTATCAATATTGTCTCCGCAAAAAAGGGGGGAATTTGTTGACAGGAAACCTCAGAAGTCTAGGGGTCATTTACACAACATTTTCAACTAAATTTTATGCTTTTCACTCAGCCCGTTCTCACCCCAAGACGTCATCTGACTGACGCTTTTGACCATACGTCAACATCCGACGTTTTCTATCTAATCCTAACCTTACCCCAGACCTAAACCTACCCGCGTCATCTAACTGACCCTAAGCGTCAGTTAGATGACCCCCTAGGATCGTCATCTAACTGACGGTAAAGGGTGCCCTAAAACGTCGGATGTTGACGTATGGTCAAAAGGGATGAGTATGTGTTGGTTTTACTCTACAATGGCATTTTGGGGAGCACAAATTTTTGAAAATGCTTTAGTTTTTGAAAACGATACCGTTATCAACTCCATGGAAACTCCAAAAACACTGTGAAAACAGTGACGTCACGCATGCGTATCACATATTCAGTCTATAGGTGCTTAGTGTTTCTTTACTAAGTGACATCGCCAACTATTGGCTTGGCATCAATCATACAGCGTGGGTCCGTCTGTACACGAAAAATGCAAAGGAAAAACTAATAACATCAATAGAATGTTTATTTAAAGTTATAATAATGTTCTCAAATGTTAGCATAAAAATGTTTCTTTATACATTGGTCATATGGTGTTTTTGTTCTTGGTGGATTGTTCATTTTAGTTGGATGTTTGTCTATTTTTAAAATGTTACTACTTGTCTCTCAATGTTCAGAGAACCCTCAAAAGTAACATTGCCGTAATGTTTGAAGAATGATACAATGGAATGTTGCCTTAAAGTGATAGTTCAACCAAAAATAAAAATAATAGAATTCTTTCATCATTTCACTTCACTTCTTCATCATTTCATTTCTAAACCTGTATGGGTTTCTTTCTTCTGTTGAACAGGTAATGAGATATTTTGACGAATCCAACAGTTGCCGGGCCCCATTGACTCCCATAGTTTGATATCTGTATATATATATATATATATATATATATATATAAACTGTTCATCAGAACAAAGAAACTTATACAGATTCAGAACAACTCGCAGGTGAGTAAATTATGACAGAATTTTCATTTTTGAACTATTCCTTTTATGTTTGTATGAACATTTAGCAAAAAAAATAGTTTTAAGACATTTAAACAACTGGAAGTTTTTAACGTTCATTTATTAAAAATGCTTTTATAATTTAATGAGAACATTAGCAAAACATTCTTAGAACGTTTTGTCAGCTGGGAAAGAGCTATCCAATTTGTGACAGTGCAATTCATATTATTTGGTAGTAGATGAATTTGATGAGAATTATTTAAGTTTCTAATAATATCTTTGATTCTTTGATCTTTTTGATTGCAGAAAGCTTTTTTCTTTTTTTCTTTTGTTGGCAAATGTGAGACATCAAGATCTCTTCTGAGACTTCAGATAAGATTTTTTTTTCCCCTGGAGAAAAATCTGAGAAGCAGGAGAACATTTGCGCTCTCTGTAATCTCATTGCTAAACGGTTGAGATTTGTACAGCCTGTACAATATGAATGTTAAAACCAACGCTTTGCCATTCCCACATCACTAACAGGTGGACATTTTCTGCATGATCTTTAGCACCACCCGCTATTGTTTCTATATAATACAATATACAAATCCATTTTTTAAAATTTGCACTTACCTCCCCTCCGTAGCAGCCTCTAAGATTACATCACCTACTTATGCTGGAGAATAAATTCAAGTATCTCCAGAGCCTGTTCTGTGATCCACACTAATGGAGAGAGAGAGAGAGAGAGAGTGCATGTACACAGTCTGTGAAACTCTTGATGTTAATTAGAGTGGGAATTTGCTTTCGCAATGACAGCCACTAAGCCTCTGGACGTCTGTTTCCTTTCCCAGGCTGCTGTGTGTCCTTCTCTTTCGTTCTCAGGCATGTGATCCACGTTCCAGTGTGTCCCAGGCCTGATCACTATGAACATTCACCCCAAGTCTGGCTATTCATTTCAAATTCATTTTGCAATTGACATGACATATTTTAGTATATTGCTGTATCATCGCAGGGCAAATAACAGTTATTTTAAAGTCAGCATTTTTGGCATGGCATACTTTAATATATCACTAAAGCATTGCATGACAATAAATAAAATAATTTTGGTATTAAAAAATAATAATAATAAAATGATCACTGTAAATGCATTTTTGGCATTAGATAATTTAATATATATCGCTAAAGCATTGTAGGAGGATAAAAAAATTATAATCATTTTTGTGTAAAAAAATAAGAATAATAGAATGATAAACTATGGATAAATCACTTTGAAGTTAATATTAAACAGCATTTTTCACATTACATACTGTTAAAGAATTGCAACTGCATGTGGATAGAATAAAATGAAATAAATGTTGTTTAAAAAAGACTGAACAAGCCACTTTAAGGTCAGAATTAAGAAAGACATCTTAGTACTGCTTAAGCTTTACAAAATAATAAAAGAAAAGTCTAGATAATAGAATAAGCAAACACTAAAAAAAAAAATAGAAAATAGTTTTTGCCACTGAATGTTTTTTTTTTCCTCTCTACTTTAAACTAAACTTCAAATTTCTTTCCAACCCATGTTACTTCTATAAAGTGATGTTTTTCTTAGTGAAACAGGATATTTGTAGGAAATTACTTGATTTTTTTCTGATTAAAATTCCCACGACCTGCATGGGACAAAATTATAATTAATATCATGCACTTATCATTCGAAATAAGACCAAGATAGAAGGTCCTGATGACTTTTAGAGTTGTGTGTCATGCACATATATCCCAGAATCCCCTTCCTATACTGGCCACATTTACATGCCATGAAGTAAGTTATCTTTATGAATAGTCATGCAGATGTTTAACTCAAATTTACGAGTTCTGTCATGGTGCATGTTGGTCTGTATAATCCTAGAGATGATGATAAAATGGTGCCAGGCACTCAACAAAAAAGAAGAATAAGAAGAAAAAAAAAAGATCAGGGATTCATAACAGAACATTTCCCATCCATGCCATTTTGCAGCATATGCGCATTTCATAAATCAGTTCCTGCAGGGCAGACCTTTCCATGACCTCTAAAAGGAAAGTGGGAATATATTTGTGTGTGTGTGTGCTTGTGGAAGAGAAACATTTGTAAACATGAATTAGGTATGCAAGTGAAACAGCAGAGGAAAAAGGAAAGCTGAATCAGCCGGGTAGTGCCTTGAACCTTTTCCATTAAATCATTTCCCCGAATTCTAACCATAAAACAAGACGGCTGTCTGAAGCCCAGCCAAAAAGCATTAATAACTCCTGCGTTTTGTTTGAGTTTTAATGCTTCTCCAAAGTTGAGGTTTGGGTTTGTACAACAGAAGAACGAGTGTGGAGTTGGCACTCTGTCGCCTTAAAATAAATTGCACATATTTTCAAAAAGGGCAGAATTTAATAATTCAAAGAGCTTATTTTACACGCTTGGTCTTATCTTTCACTGTTCGGTTAAGAACAACAATGTAGATGGCTAAAACAGACATTTCATATTCAATGCAATATTGTTGATGCACACATTTATCTTGGCCATGACAATTGCTCCATATAGTGGTTCCCAGATATACAACCCCGAATCAAGAAAAGTCGAAAGAAATTTTGTAAAATGCAGCAAAGTATGTATAGGGACCATCCTGGTGGTGGCGGGGAGGATGGAGGGGAAGGAACCATCCTGGTGGTGGCGGGGAGGATGGAGGGGAAGGAACCATCCTGGTGGTGGCGGGGAGGATGGGATGGAGGGGAAGGGACCATCCTGATGGTGGCGGGGTGGATGGAGGGGAAGGGACCATCCTGGTGGTGACGGGGAGGATGGAGGGAAAGGGACCATCCTGGTGGTGGAGGGGAAGGAACCATCCTGGTGGTGGCAGGGAAGATGGAGGGGAAGGAACCATCCTGGTGGTGACGGGGAGGATGGAGGGAAAGGGACCATCCTGGTGGTGGCGGGGAGGATGGGATGGAGGGAAGGGACCATCCTGGTGGTGGCGGGGAGGATGGAGGGGAAGGGATCATCCTGGTGGTGGCGGGGAGGATGGGATGGAGGGGAAGTGACCATCCTGATGGTGGCGGGGTGGATGGAGGGGAAGGGACCATCCTGGTGGTGACGGGGAGGATGGAGGGGAAGGGACCATCCTGGTGGTGGCGGGGAGGATGGGATGGAGGGGAAGTGACCATCCTGATGGTGGCGGGTAGGATGGAGGGGAAGGGACCATCCTGATGGTGGCGGGGAGGATGGAGGGGAAGGAACCATCCTGGTGGTGGCGGGGAGGATGGGATGGAGGGGAAGGGACCATCCTGGTGGTGACGGGGAGGATGGAGGGGAAGGGACCATCCTGGTGGTGGCGGGGAGGATGGAGGGAGGGGGAAGGGACCATCCTGATGGTGGCGGGGTGGATGGAGGGGAAGGAACCATCCTGGTGGTGACGGGGAGGATGGAGGGAAAGGGACCATCCTGGTGGTGGCGGGGAGGATGGGATGGAGGGGAAGGGACCATCCTGGTGGTGACGGGGAGGATGGAGGGGAAGGGACCATCCTGGTGGTGGCGGGGAGGATGGAGGGAGGGGGAAGGGACCATCCTGATGGTGGCGGGGTGGATGGAGGGGAAGGAACCATCCTGGTGGTGACGGGGAGGATGGAGGGAAAGGGACCATCCTGGTGGTGGCGGGGAGGATGGGATGGAGGGGAAGGGACCATCCTGGTGGTGGCGGGGAGGATGGAGGGGGAAGGGACCATCCTGATGGTGGCGGGGTGGATGGAGGGGAAGGAACCATCCTGGTGGTGACGGGGAGGATGGAGGGAAAGGGACCATCCTGGTGGTGGCGGGGAGGATGGGATGGAGGGGAAGTGACCATCCTGATGGTGACGGGGAGGATGGAGGGGAAGGGACCATCCTGGTGGTGGCGGGGAGGATGGGATGGAGGGGAAGGGACCATCCTGGTGGTGGCGGGAAGGATGGGATGGAGGGGAAGGGACCATCCTGGTGGTGACGGGGAGGATGGAGGGTAAGGGACCATCCTGGTGGTGGCGGGGAGGATGAAGGGGAAGGAACCATCCTGGTGGTGGCGGGGAGGATGGGATGGAGGGGAAGGGACCATCCTGGTGGTGACGGGAGGATGGAGGGGAAGGGACCATCCTGATGGTGGCGGTTAGGATGGAGGGGGAAGGGAGCATCCTGATGGTGACGGGGAGGATGGAAGGAAAGGGACCATCCTGGTGGTGGCGGGGAGGATGGAGGGGAAGGGACCATCCTGGTGGTGGCGGGGAGGATGGGATGGAGGGGAAGTGACCATCCTGATGGTGGCGGGTAGGATGGAGGGGGAAGGGACCATCCTGATGGTGGCGGGGAGGATGGAGGGGAAGGGACCATCCTGGTGGTGGTGGGGAGGATGGGATGGAGGGGAAGGGACCATCCTGGTGGTCCAGCTGATGAGCAATTTCCCCCAAGTGCACCAACGGGTGAGTTGAAACTCATTATAATATGCAAAACTGTTATCCACTCACAGCAGTGGCCGTTTACTTCCAAGTCTTCAGTGCGAGACACCCATAAAAACCGACCGTTTTTCAGGTAGGCTCAAAACTTGGGTAGAAAATAACCTGTTACTTATTCATTTTGATGTTTTTGAATGCAAAAACCAAGCGAACGTCATACGTTGAACTCAGACAACAATATAATAAAATTTAAAAAGCAAGTTCATGACCCCTTTAATGACATAGTTTTTGGGTGAACTAACCCTTTAAGACTGAAAGAGTTGTCTAAAATGATGAGACCATGGTATTGTTCCCTTATAGCTTCTTACTTCAGGCAATTGTTTGAGGTCTCAAAACTCATAAAGGTTGTATTGATTTGTGAAGATTATCTTGATGGACAAAACGTGTGAGAATCATATTTTCTTCAATAATCAATCAGAAAAGTCAATGGAAAAAATCCTATTTTTGTCGAGAGATCCAGGATGATGCTTCTGGGTTGCCCTACAAAAATAAATCACCACTGCAGAACTATACGTGAGTATGGATAATTTCACAATTTCATGCAAAAGCATTCACTCTATTAACCTGGTAGTTTTAAAAAACGATTTTTGATGGACTGTGAAAACAACCTGCCAAAGGTTGTGTTCCTGTTGAGGAATCTAATTGGAGCATGCCATTTTCTTGCTTTCCAGTTTTCCTTTGCAGTAGACATCAGTAATCCGACTGAGACAGAGTGATGTCTTGAAACTAATGAGAGCTCAATGTGAAAGGCTTATAATGAATTAGGACATTTTTAGTGAGTGATGCATAACACTTTAAGACACTTCCTTATTATTAGTTTGTATAATTATTCCTCTTGAAGTTTAAGGTTTTCAAAGAAGTAATGATCTCACTAAAAGAGTTTATTCTGGTAGCTTAACAACTCAGCAAAAACACTGTAAACAATCATGTTCGCCTAATCCGGTTTTGACTCACATACATTGGAATGTATTCTGGATTCTCCAGGGTTAAAGAGTGACACCAGCCTTGTCCTTTCTGCCAAAGTGCTTTTGTGATTTGCAACCAACTCTGCTGTGTTGAGACCAAGTCCATTCTTCGTCCAAGGTGACCACATGTACCCCACGTTCAGTTCGGTGCTTTCCTTGGAAAGCAGAACAGAGCGAGGCCTTATTGTTTCTTTTAATTTTAAAACGCAATTAAAGTGGAACTGGAAAACATTGCTCACCTCTTTCATCTCATCAGTCCAAGTTTTCGTCCTGGGTGTTAGCAAGTCCAGATGATCCTTTTCTCTGTTCCTTTCAATTACAGTCCAGCGTGAGCAATGGAAACATTCTCCTTCTCCACTGTTAAATTTGCTTCAATGAGACAACCGCTTGAAAGATGGACACCTATAAATGCTGTGAAAATACCTTTCAGCGCCATTCTGAATTTTCACACGGCGTAAAATGATTTACCTAATGCACATCCATCTGGAGTTGCTAGGCAACATACACATGCTGCAATCACAAGCCATTTGCGATGGGAAAAATTTACAGGAGTGGTTATATGAAAACATTTCCATTTTAGTGAAATGCAGGCGTAATCCCGTTAGCCTCTGAACAAACACACAGGCTGGATCCGCATTAGGACCTTGTTGCAGGTCTCAACAATATAGGATTTTTTTTTTCTGATGGCTCAGTCACGCCTGTAGTTTCCATTTTGACTTGCTCTGCCATCATGCTCACTGGCCCTAAGGCACAAATTAATCATTTTGCAACAAGTGTCAGAAGCAAAATATTTTTTTATAATAAACACATTGTAAAACATGTCAACCCTAAGTTTAATTGATGCCTTAAAGTTTTAAGTTAAATCTAGTTACAACTTTGTGTTTGTGCACTGAACTTCATCAGATACAATGATGAAGAAACACCGAACAAAGGGGAGGCAGAAATATTGTGACCCGTTGTTTATACCTGTTTTATGAAATAGCGATCGTGAGATTAATCCAATATATTGCCCATTGTTAATGTCAGATTTCATCTGAAGGAATAAAATTATCCAAATTATATTTTTCAAAAAGTTTGAAGTTATTCAAAAATGTCTTTAAGACAATATTTTTTATGTCAACTTCTTTAACTCTTTCTTCGTCATTTACGCAATGTTCCCTCATTTATGAAACAACGCTTCCCCGCCATTGACCAAAATTTCCCCATATTTATAAAAAAAAATGCTTACCCACCATTGACAGAATTTCCCCTTATTTATGAGTCATCGCTTCCTCGCCATATACAGAATTTTGGAAAGATCTCCGGACCAAAACTTGTGCACATTAATCTTTGAAAAATTCTTTCAAAATTTTGCTTTTTTTTCATGAAACTTACCCACAGTTAATAAAAAAAAGAATGCATAAGGCTAGAAAACAAATTTTTTTTTTTAGATATTCATACAACAAAATATTCTGGGGGTCATGAAAATTTTGTGAAAATTACCAAAATGCTGGAGCTGGCTGACAACTTTTAACAGAAAATGATGGCGGGGAAAGAGTTAAGAAGATTTTTTTTTTTTTTTTAAGAAATTAAGGCAATGGTGCATTAAATTGACCAAAGTTGACAGTAAAGACAATGATAATGTTAGAAAATGTGTCTATTTAAAAAAAAAAAAAAAAATCTTTTGAACACTTATCAAAAACATTAATCAAAAAATCCTCAAAAAATGTCATGGTTTCGACAAAAAAAAAAAATTAGAATGATTTCTGAATGATCAAGTGACTGGAGACTGGAATAATAATGATGAAAATGCAGCTTTGCTATCAAAACAATAGATTACATTTTATAACTGAACTAAAAATGGCTTTTTTTTTTTTTGACAGCAAAAGTTTCAGCACAAAAATAAGGATGGTAGAAAACAACGGATCATGTTTCATCTGACAGAGATAAGACTGTCTTCTGCTTTTGACAACTAGACTGACAGACTTGTTCCTTACCCAAATGCACAGAGGTGATAAGAAACTAAAAAGCTGCCCATTTCAAGACTCATTCTTCCCTTCCGGATTTTGAACCCAGCCCAGATCATTAACCACCCCCATATGTCTCCTATTGAAAACACATCTACTGTACAGGAAACCATAAGAGAGGAAATCCTCGCACATAATAATAGGAGCCATAGACCAGCTATCAATCTGACTCGAGGGAAAGCAGGAACCACGTTTCCCACGGGTTTTAATGATGGTTTGACATGGACAGCCTCCGGAGACAAGAATTAGTATGCATCTTGACTTCTACTCAAAATGAACCAACTGTTTAAAAGGAATAGGTCCAAATCCGATAAAATTGTTGACAGAACGTTTGTAAAATAAAACATTCCCAGTCAGAAGAACACGTGACACGACAGGAAGTTCAGCTCTTCTAGACTGGAAAGAAAATATGAATCCTGAAATATAGTAAATTTATACACATTATAGTTGTCAGCTCCAAGAGAACACAACAGATAGCAGGATACAGATTAAGAAAAAGATGTATGCCATTTTAAACAATATTAAGCAGCACAACAACATTAATAATAAGAAATGTTTCTTGAGCACCAAATCAGCATATCGGAATGATTTCTGAAGTATGATTCGACACTGGAGACTGGAGTAAAGATGCTGAAAGTTCAGCTATGCATCACAGGAATAAATAAGATAAGAGCGCACAGGTTATTCCCAATCTGAATGGAAAACTGTGTGCTTGGTTGATAGAATAAATTCATCTGAGAAAAGTTTGTCAGGTTAGCAGTAGTACTAGGTCAGTAGTTTGAAGCACATATTAGTAAGTAAACAAGATATCTGCAACCACAACTGAAATCATCTGCACTTGTTTGATTTTCCACTGTGTAAAAGTTGTACCTGTACCTGCTTTCGGGTACTTTTTTTGTACCACCTCCGGCTAAGGCGAGCTGAGTCGGTACTAAAATGTGACATGGAAACAATGTCGACTGCTGATTGGTCCAGCGAGAGCTTGATGGGGCAACAAGGAATCAAAGGGAGTCTCTATGACGACTGGGTACTATTTGTGGCGGTACTGTCTGTAATGGAAAACGGAGCGAAAAGCGAGTCTAATCGAGGCGAGTCGAGTAAGCTGGTACTGGTAATGGAAAAGCGCCATAAGGCGAGCTGAGCTGGTACTAAAATGTGACATGAAAACAATGCCGACTGCTGATTGGTCACCATTTACTGCGTCATCATTGCACACGCCAGATAGAGTATCCAGAATATCCCCGCCATTTTTAAATAGTTTGGCCAGAGATACTTACGAAACGTACTACTGTTGTTATGGCAACTCTGAAGAATACGCCATGGTCAAACGAGGAACAAAACGCAACGAGGAACAAAAGGCGTCGACCAGGTACTATTTGTGGTGGTACTGTCTGCAATGGAAAACGGAGCAAAAAGCGAGTCGAGCTGGTACTGGTAATGGAAAAGCACCATTAGTCCACATTTTGTACATTTCTGTCTAAGTGGGACAGTTTTGTGGAACAAACTTTATTCAGAAAGTCCTTAATGGGTTAGTTCACCCAAAAATTCTCACCCTCATGTCGTTCCAAACCCGTAAGACCTTCGCTCTTCATTGGAACACAAATGAAGATATATTTGATTAAATTTGACAGCAACGTCATTGCAACTTTCAAGTAGGGTTGGGTATCGTTTGAATTTGAACGATTCTGATTCCGATTCCTTGTTTCGATTCCGGTTCCTAACGATTCTCGATTTCGATTCTTTTAAGAGGCAGGGTCAAAAAAGTTTAGCTAACCTTGCTAGCCAACGGTCTTTCTGAAGGAAATACTCCTTCTGTCACAAATACTTGTCACAAATTTTGCATTTTGCCGAGATTTCGTTAATTTTTAGAAAAGTGAAGCCACACTTTGGACCGCCGACGTAAGCTACTCATGTTCGACTCGCGCGGTTATGCCAACACGTCCGGTAGACGCTTCTTCGTTGGTGTTGTTCAGCGGTTTCTTCTTCCGCTCGGCGGACTGTGAATGTCGAAACTAGGAATTGAAATTTTAACTTTTGAACGATTCCGGGAAAAACGAAAAGTTAGTCCCGGTTCCAATCGATACTCGATTCTCGATACCCAACCCTACTTTCAAGGCCAAGAAAGGTAGTAAACACATTGTTAAAATAGTCCATTTAACTACAGTAGTTCAACCTTAATATTATGAAGCAACAAGAATACGTTTTGTGTGCATTATTCAACAATCTCTTCTCTTCCACGTCATTCTCCTACGCTGTTGACGTAGTGTATACAGTGCAGCACTTCCGGGTTCTACGTCAGAATGTCGGAATTTTCTTTTCTTTCTTTTTTTGGTTGAACAAATCCAAAACCTTCTAAACCTGGATTGGATCTTCCCTGGCTTAATCCTCCAGGTGGCACTCAGACTCCAGTCCTTCAATGAGCCAGACAAATCTCATTGGTCTTTGCTGCCACTCTTCCTCGAAACCTTAAGGGAAGATGTCCAGGCAGTTCTCCACACTCAACGCAATTATTTATATCTGGACACAAAGAAGAGACTGTGTATCTTGGCAATGCCGAGGGTTCAACCCTTTCAGTTGACTGGCCGCAGTTCACCAGTGCCAAACAAATTACTGTGCGGTGGGGGCCGGATAATTAATGAAACATGGAGAATGCGGAGAGAGAATGATGTCCACATATCATGATCTGGGAGGAAAGTTGCAGAGGACAAATGAAGTGTAAAATTAAATCTGCAAGTTTAGTTGTGGAGGTCTCCTTAAATAGAACAAAAAATGAGGACACAGGCACTATTATTTATTGTTTTACTCATGGAATATACTGTATCCTGGCTGGATAATACAGAATCTAAAGAGAGTAGTACTTTAAGATCCGTTTAACACATTTGACAGCGTTAAAACCATTTTTGGAGAACTGCGCTGCATGGTCCCTTAAAATCAACACTGAAAATCGGAATAAAAGTCGTCTGGGCCTAATAATAACTAACCCAAGCTGCAATAAAACATGACATGAAGAGCTGGACCTAACGGTGGCGAGAAATAAAATCTGTAATGCCTATTCACCATAGATTCCGTATACACTTCCTTGTGGAAAAAGCCTTGCCAGATTCTGGTGTGTTAAGAGAAAGGAAGTTCAGAGATGGTGTTGAGGGACCAACTTGTCAGACATTACCTCACAGACCAATCCAAGGTGGCTCAGACTTCATCCTTTGCTAAGTTGTACAACATCCGCCTGGAAATCCCAGAATTTACCCATGGGTCATATGCAGGAAGCTTGTTAACAGTGGAAAAGTGTAAAAGGCATTTTTTCCTGATGCTCTCTTGCCTCGTGTATTGGTAGCATGAAACAGGTGTCCCTTCACCTAGATGCCAGTTTTGCTCAACCCTTAGCTGTCTTCATGGATCTCTGTGCCTAATGTTTGGTTGAGGAAATGTCTAATTATGGAAAACTTCACTTAAGACTTTCCCACACACACAGATTTATTTTTGGTGAGAAGAAATGTCATATTTAGTGTGGCACAGGAACACGGACTCTTGAGGATGTTTATACGTAGACCAGGTCCGTTGGCTGCTCAGTGGGAATTCTTTGATATTCCAGTTGGTGACCTTGGAAAGACATTGTGTAATACCGCAGCTGCTCAGGTTCATGCCATTTATTTGCTTTTCTAAAATAAGAGACATCTCTTTCCCTCCCTCCATTTCAATCTCGCATCTTCTCTTCTCCTAAAAAGGAATACTGTAGTTCTCCTGAAAATAAAAATGTTCCCATTATTTAGTTACTATAGTCTAAACTGTTTTGTTGCTTTTTATTTTCCAAGGAGAAGTTTTGAAGATTTGTAATAGCTCTCTTTCATACAAACTCCAAAACAAACAATTTGATTTTTTTTTAAAGTAGTCCATACAACAACTGCACTATATTCGGAATGTTCTGAAGTTATACGATGTTAAAGTTGCGATGAAACCGAAGTACTGACAAATCTCTTCTGAGTGTAATAGATCATTGAAAAAGAAAAAAATAGGGCAGGGATTTGGTTCAATGAATCAGTTTTTGATTGGATGATGAGATGTGGGCGTGGCACTCAAAAGTGTGGGCAGATGAACAGCTTTCAGGTTTAAGTGGACTAAATGATTGGAGAAGTACTTCATACATCATTAGAGAGAAGTTTGCAGGAAGGTCCAGGTATGACATTTTGGTTTAAAAATATTTAAAAAAATTAAACATATTCATTATTTACAATGCAATCTATAACACACGCTTAGAAAATATGTTTTTTATTTCATGTGATAGATAAATATTAGATACATTTCAGTTTTGTGTGAACTATTCCCTTAATAGAACTAACTAGTCAAAAAAATAATTGGCGTAATCAATCAACTATTCTTTCCCATCAGAAAGCAAACTAAAAACTATATCTGACAAATGGTTTGTTAAGCAAATTTGACTGCATATGTTTTTTTTCCTGATGATATGCAGTGATTTGTATATTCAGGGCTAATCGAGACTTCAGCCTTAAGTCTCCAAAGTCTATTTCATAAGCCACGGGGACGCACAGGCATGAATAAGCCATAGAATCATAGACAATCCATTAAACAAAGAATCCTTATGCCTGACAGCTTGTTACTACAGGCTAGAGTTACTCAGTCAGCGGCTGTTTCTGGGCTCATAAATCAACAGTGATCAACAACATTCAGTCTCTACAGCAACCATGAGAGACAGACACGTGGGGTAACAGAAGCCTGTTTAGCTGTACAGCTCCTGACTCACATACAGAGAGATACGTGCTTTGGAAACAGAAAGAAATAAACTAAATAATAAATTAAGTACAGCTGTTATTGTCAAGCCCAGCCTTTTCTGCCAAGTCCAGAAATATAACAGTCCTGGCAGCCAAAACTAATTAACAAGGAACACATCAGCAAAGGAGCTGAAATATTATTAAAAATTAATTATTGGTAGGCCAATGCTAATGCAAGCTGCTACTGCACAGGGTTAATTTTGAAGGAAACTTGAACAAACGCCTAACTTTAAGTATTAAACTTTGGTGCATAACCTGTTCCACAGTAGCTACATTTACATGCAACCAAATAATCCATTTATAATCGGATTGATGGCTCAATCAGACTGTAAAAGCCTTTGTGTAAACATCTCATTCAATACGATTGCGTTCGAACCCAATGAAGTTTTGAACTAATTGAAAGGGGTGGTGTACCTGAAATAATCTGATCAACAAGAAAAAAATAAGCATTTTTTGAATTTCTTATACAAGCAACCACCACCACCATCAAAAAAATAAATAAAAATTGAACAAATAGCCTTCTCGAATACAAGTTTATTTCCAAAGAGACCCGGTACAAGGGGACATAAAACAGGTGGACTTAGAGACTATTCAGATTTCGTCAACATACCAAAGAAACTGTTATGGGAGAGTTACGGAAAGTTAATGAAAATAGGAGAGTTTTCTTAATTTGCTTTGAGGCTTGTAGCCTACCCTTAAAAAAGTTCCTAAAAAGTAGTTAATCTTGTTATGTATAAGTAGCTAATATAAGTTTGAATGGATTTCAAGCACAGTTTTAGAAACCACAAAACGTCACATATATCACGTCAATAAATTTGTGTGCACCAGTAGGCCGCTCGAGTGGTTTGCGTTACAAGCTTTATGGAAACAAGCTTCCATAAAATTTTCTTCAAATCAAGTAAATGTATAAATCAAATTATGGAAGCTCGTTTCCGCCACAGAAAATGAAATGTAATTTTTGTTTGTATCTCACAATTCTGAGAATAAAGTATTTTTTCCCAGCTCAGAACTGGACTTTATAACTAGCAATTACGAGTTTATAACTCAATTCTGAGAAAAAAAGTGAGAATTGCAAGATAGCTACTCAGAATTGCGAGAAAAAAGTCAGAATTGTGAGATTAGGCCTATATTTTAAAATTCTGACTTTATATAACTTGCAATTGCAAGTTTATATGGCAGCTTTTTCCGCCACTTAATGAAAATTAAAAAAGGTAATTGTGACTATTTATCTCGCAATTCTGACTTTTTTTTCTCACAATTGCGAGTTTACATCTCGCAATTCTGGCTTTATTTCTCAGAATTGCGAGATGTAAAGTTAGAATTGCGTGATATAAAGTCGAAATTGCGTGATATAGCCTAAAGTCAAAATTGCATGTTGTAATGTCATAATTGTGAGACATAAACTATTCTGAAAAGAAAAAAAGTTAGTCTTTTCTTTTTCCCCTTAGAATTGGCCTGAAAACTAACAATTGCGATTTTATATCTCACAATTCTGAGAAAGATGTCAGAATTTCGAGATATAAACTCGCAATTACTTTATGTGTTATAAAGACAGATTTGCGAGAAAAAAAGTCAGAATTGTGAGATAAAAAGTGTCAATTCTGTCTTTTATTTTCATAATTGCGACTTTATTTCTCAGAATTGCGAGTTTATATCTCCCAATTGCGACTTTATTTCTCACAATTCAGACTTCATATCTCCCAATTGTGAGATAAAAAGTTGCAATTATTATTATTATTATTATTATTTTATTCAGTGGCGGAAACAAACTTCCATAAGTTTTTATCTCGCAATTGTAAAAAAAAAAAAAAAAAAAGGTCAGTTCTTGTCAGTTTATATATCTTGGAACTATAACTTGTAATTGCGAGCTTATTTCTTGCAACTGACTTTATAACTTGCAATTCTGACTTTATAATTACGATTCTGAGAAAAAAGTCCGAATTGCGAGATATAAACTTGAAATTGCGAGAAAAAAAAGGTCAGAACTATGAGATAAAAAGTCACAATTAGGCTACCTCTTTTATTTTTTATTCAGTGGAGGAAACAAGCTTCCATAAAATGCCCTTCCAATCAAATCGATGTAATCGCACACTGTTGTTAGAACAATAAACAGAAGGCGAATGCTGTTGTTTTGGCTAGCCCAGATATGGTTACTGGTCATTTCAACTTAAGAAACACGTATGACAATAGGATCAATCATAACAAACATTCATCCAAAACAGCGTATCTTTCGCAGATGAAACAGCCTGCACGCCCTGCAGTCCGACTATTTCGACTCTTATTTGACTTTGACTAGGTTTTGACGTGATGTCATGTCGGAGTAACATGACAGCAAATAGGACCCAGCAGAGTTCTCCGGCGAACCTCACCTGTCCCCAAACGCACTTTTACTTTTCCACCTGAAGTCGCCTGCAGAATCTCGACATCTGTCAGTTTTAAAGATAACGCCATGTTTTGTGCATTGCTCTGCAGTTTGTTGCTCCTGCACGGCTCGGTCGGGGAGATCGTGTTCCGCTGCCCGAGCTGCACCGCGGAGCGCCAGGCGGCGTGTCCCAAAATCACCACCTCTTGCGAGATTGTCAGGGAACCGGGTTGCGGTTGCTGTCCGGTTTGCGCACGTCAGAAGGGCGAGTTGTGCGGCGTCTATACGCCGAGATGCGGGAGCGGTTTGAGGTGTTACCCGAGCGCGAATTCAGAGTTACCACTGGAACAGCTGATACAGGGACAAGGACGATGCGAGAACAAAGTGGACCTGGAGCCCACCATGACCAACCAGGAGTCAGGACACAGTGGTGAGTCTCAAGACTTTGTGCAAAATGTACGCATGCAAGTGCGGATGATGTTGCACTTTGATGTCTCCTCTTTTCTCCATGTGTCAGGACTTGGGGGAATCAACACTGAGTCAAAAATCAGTGCAGGGTCTTTGTTGTGGCACCCTTTTCTCCACCATCTTGTTTGATTGTTTATACAGCCCCTTTGTTAGATCACCAACTTCTGTCTGAACTGCTTCTGGTGAACTGCATCTGCTCATACTTGATCTTGGCTTGATCTAGTTGATATCAGGGTTCCCACATAGTCATGGAAAACATGGTTATTGTCAGACATTGTCAAAATTTAGATTTCTCTGGGAAAGTCATGGGAATTAATGCAATATTAAAAAAGTAGTGGACATTTCTGGACAGAAATTGATAACATAAACTTTTAAAACATGGGCAAATGCCTAAATAAATAAATAAATAAATAAATAATATTTTATTCTTTAGCACTCTACTGTTCTTATTATCTTAGAAGGAATACACAAGTATAGTGTGTGTGTGTGTTCTGGGTTCAGTTCTTTCAATGCTGCAGGTTGCTGCCAATGGGAATGTGGCTGGAAAAATAATGGACGTTTCTGTAGTCACTGCAGGCCCAAATTCTTCTAGTTATGTTATCTGGCAGTCACAAACAACTTGTAAACATGGAAATTCATTGTAAAAATCTGTGGGAACTTATATTTACTTAGGTTAGATGGTGCTTTAGCCATGCTTTTATTGTTATGGTTAATCAGTAAGCAGATCAGTAAGCAGCGACAGCCTTAGACTTAGACTTTTTTAGCCTTAGACTTTTGAGGTCTGCTTCTTTATACCTGTTTTAGTAGCAATTGGAGATACATAACATTGTTTTTGAAACTGAAGGGAAATGGGATGACCAGTGTTGAAATTCAGTTGAGCACGGGTCCACAGATCTCCTCAGTAAGCAAACAAAGCACCTGTTAAAGGGATAGTTCACTTTGAAATTAATTTTTGATATGTTTTAGCTTACCTCAAGAGCATCCAAGATGTAGGTGTCTGGTTTTCAATTTTGATATTTTTAGGTCAAACCGTTGTTGTCTATCAGTCATATAATGGATGTCTATGGGGATCTCCTAAAAAAGCATGCACAGGGAAGTCCAAATTAAACATGATTTAATGACTCGTAAATGTAAGTACACATGAAGATCTAAACATATTTAGATATACAGGAAATCGCAGTGGAAGACGATTTCAAAATATCTAATCTAAATATGTTTAGATCTTCACAGTGAAAGGTAAAACTTCCGAAATCTCTGTGTAAACAATGAGTGACGTACACGCGCAAGAGATCACTTCCAGCGCATGCACAGACCGATATAAATAATGTTCGTTAAAAATAAACGATATAAATACTGTTCATTTTCTCACACAAACCGCTCGTTTCGTGTCTTAGGCCATCAGTGTGTACTTACATTTACGAGTCATTAAATCATGTTTAATTTTGACTTCTCTGTGCATGCTCTTTGAGGTGGTGACCATAGACTTCCATTATATGACTGACAGACAACAATGATTTGACCTAAAAATATCAATATTGAAAATACTGTGGATTGGAAACAAAGACACCTACATCTTGGATGCCCTTGAGGTAAGCTAAGACAACAATTAATTTCAAAGTGAACTATCCCTTTAAACTGTTGACACTGTGACGTGTTTTCCATTCTTTCTCGTTTTATTCATATCAGCCTCTCTCTCTCTCTGTCTTTTTTTTAATCCAGTGGTCCCCAGAGAAGCAATTATTTTTTTAAATCATTTTTTTTCCCCAGGGTTTTCGACAACATGGAACACTAAACAGATTGTGTTAGCCAGAAAATATTAGTTTCATCCCTCCTTTTTTTTTTTTTTTTTTTTTTTTACAAGATTGTACGAGGAAAAAAATGCATTTCTTTGAAACTGAAACTTTCTCAGGGACAACTAGTCCTTTCTGAGTATGGCTGTAAGAACATAGTCCTATAATGTATCTTGCACAATGCTGCCTTTTGCCTTGATAACATCATTAGTCAGATCTCATTCGGGTATCATCAGAGGTCGTCTCTTTTGCTCTAGAGGCCAGGATGAGCGCTTCCAAACCTTTGACATACAACTGAAATATGTGACCTAGATTTCTAATAAAATAAAGAATTTTCAAATTACTGATGTCTAAACTGAGCCAAATGCCCCACTTTGAAACTAACTGGCAGCCGTTATACTGTTGTGTTGTTGAATTTTCCAAGAAATCAGTGGTGAAAGGCTAATGTCGCCCTGCACAAATTGGACTTTTGCAAGCACCATTGTGAATATGCCCCACTATACTGTCCATGCATTGTCTGAATGGTGTATTTTGGGATACCAAAAGCAACAGGGTTGCCCAGCACCGGCAATTAATCTGCTCATTTCCACCCCTTTCCAATGCAGGTTTCTAATGAAGAGAAAATACTGCCAGCTTAGGGGTGGGCGATATGGAAAAAATATCATATCACGATTTTTTTAGGAAAATCACGATCACGATTTTTTATCACGATTCTTTTTCAAGTTGGTTTTAATATTTTGCAAGTGGCTGTTCATTACAGCCAAACTAATGTCCCTATGTTAAAAACAAAGCCTTAGGTAACAAAATAAAAAAGAAAGGCATACATTTAGGCCAGTGGCGAAGATAAAAATCTTTGTCATTATTTTCTTTGTTATTAAAAAAATAAGACAAGATAAACATTACACAAATTAATATTCATATTAAATAAATAGTGCTTTATTTTTTCAGATGCAGTAGGTGTATTTAGCAGTAGCATTGAAGTAATTAAAATGAACAAATATGAAATTAAAACACTACATAGACTTCACTGAATAAATTGATTCTTATTAAAACTACTATTAAAGTTCTCAGTCAGTGAGTGATTTTCTCCTTGTGTTTTTTTGTGTGTTATTAACACTAAAGGGATAGTTCCCTCAAAAAGGAAAATTGTCTTAATTTACTTACTTTTAAACCCGAATAAGTTTCTTTCTTCTGTTGAAAATAAAAGTTATTTTAAATAATGTGGGTAACCGAACAGTTGCTGGTCCCCTTATAGTTTTTTTTTATAGGTTCTCTCCTGGAAGTTAATGGGGACCAGCAACTGTTTGGTTACCCACATTAAAAAAAATTGTCTTTTGTGTTCAGCACAAGAAGTAAATTAATACAGGTTTGGAACAACATTAGAGTGAGTAAATAATGACGGATTTTTTTTTTTTTTTTGTGAACTATCCCTTTAAGGACAAGCGGCAGTAATATTTATTCCTGTCGCTTTTAGACCAGCACGCGACGCGTTTAATATAGACGCATATTACACCAGATATTCTCTCAAATGTTTGCTTTCACTTTAGACATAGCCTGTTTATGTAAACATTGTGTGTATTTAACAGTATTAGCATAATAAGACTCGAGAGATAACTTAGTCCAGTATTCAGGCGCTGTTTGACAGGCTTCTAGTGCCTGTGAGCGTCGGGGATATGCGGTCAGGAAAGCGCATGTTAGAACAGCGCATCATCACATGAATTAAATGTTTAACCGGCAAGGCTTATGCAAATAATGAACTTTTTTGAATTGCAGTGTACCGTACCTATTGATTAACGTGTGATCATGTGTAGGCTACGTCGCGTTGTACAGTTTAGAGACGGAGGCGCCAGAACTGAACTGATAGAATGCACTGTAACACGATACTACGATATTTCTTCAAAAGCAGATCGTGGAGACATTTTAATCGTCCACGATTAAAAATCGTCATATCGCACACCCCTATGCCAGCTCTAAAGATAGTTCAAATTAAAATTCACCTTTACTCCCCTTCATGTTTTTCTGGCCCTGTATTATTTTCTTTGGGCCTGTTTATACCTGGTCACTTCATGCATTTTCACTGATCGGATATCTGATATGCCCTCCGAAACGCATTCGAGATGGATTTTTCTTGCCTATTTCTCCCCTTGATTTTAAAGCTGACGATAAATAAAATGCAGCTCTGATCTGTTGCTGACGTGAACGCCGTTAAATTTGCTCATACAAAGCTATAGCATGTCTTCAGATTCAGAACACATGAAATATAGTGTATGAGTCATGGACTATTATGATAACTTTTTTTGTGTGTGCAAAAAAAATCACCCTTCAACTTGGACAATCAGCCTATAATCACAACTGTAAAAATTAATGCGCTTTATCTAATCAAAATAGTTGTGGCAACAGATTACAAGCAATATTATTAATTAAATTTAAGAATAGAATTGAGTTATAATTAATCAAATTAATTCCTTAAAAGGTAACGTAAAACGTACAAAAAAGTATATTTAAGTCACCATTGTGGTGATCAGTGTTTGCTTTAGGTTTGTTTTAAAAATACGGTTTTCTCCTTCAGTGATTCTGCTTGTTAACATCAGATGTCTTCAATGTTTGCAATATAAAATAAAGATAATATAAAATAATTAATCTTCCATGTCTGTCTGTTATTCAGATATTTTTGTTTCATTTTTTGGTGTAAACTTTACTCATTTTAAATGGTTAACTTTTAATGAATAATTTGATTAATTATTACTCAATTCTATTCTTGAATATAATAAGAATAGAATTCTAATTAGTTCAATTTAATTAATAATATTGCTTGTAATCTGTTGCCACAATTTTATTGATTAGATAAAGCACATTTATTTTTACAGTGTAATAGCCAGTTCATACTGGGTTACTTCATGTGTCTTTACTGACCTGATTTGTTCAAACTGGTCCATATACACTGGGCCACATAAATGTATCTCCGCAAAACAAATATAAATCCGATCTTCAATTCCTTTGCTTGTTACGGTCAGTACTAAGCACATTTGTCTGTGTGTTTTCTGTGGAAATAATTCAAAATCAGCATCAAACCAGTAAGTCTTGTGAGTGAGTATGATTAAAAGTCACGTGGAAATCTTGCTAGCAAAGGCTAGACCCGTTCTGGCCCAGTACTGACCCTGTTTCTGCTGATTAACACCAATTAATTTCTGATCTAATGAATAGCAATTATGTTGTCTATTAAGACTAATTAATGCAGTGAACAATGAATGTTGCAATTATGAAAACTCATACAAGGTGCTACATGCAGGAACTCTGATCCTCATCTTTGTGTTCACAACACGCCGAGAGGTATTCATTTTGCATTATTGTGCTCTCATCAGTGTAGCTTTAACTAACTGGTGATTTGGCACAATGAATCTCAAAAGAAAGCTCACTCTGTACTGAGTGTTGAATTAGATTCAGAATCATCTGGCATGATTGCGCTGAGTGTAGATTTGTGCGTGGCCTCAACTGCGAGCATATTGCACCACCTGTAGTTAGCGTTGTTCTTATGTCGACATGATCCAGCGTGCTGTAGGACCTAATTAGAGGAACATCTTTAGTAATGACACTTAAGTGGTGCACAAATGCCGGCTTGCATAATGCTCCCTTGGCTTTAACCCTGGATCTGCTACAAGAAGTCTTGAATATGGATTTTTTAAAAAAATTATGTTGCAATGTGTGTGAATGACCATTATTCATGTAACATATTCCTAGTACCCATCTGAGGACCTCTATCATTGTGACCTTTAGCATGGCACTTTAAAGTGGCCTATTATGCAAAAATCACTTTTATATGGTGTTTGAACACAGATGTGTGTCCACTGTAATCTCCATAAATCATAAACAGTCTCTCCAAAGGAGCGGTTCCAGATTTCTCTCCTAATCTTACGTAAGAGAGAGGCGGGAAGCTCCGCACATGACTGGTGACAATCCGCTTTCAATCCATCCATCCATCCACCCATCCACCCACCCACCCATCCATCCATCCACACACCCACCCACCCATCCATCCATCCATCCATCCATCCATCCATCCATCCATCCATCCACCCACCCACCCATCCATCCATCCATCCATCCACCCATCCAGAAATTTAAGCTTTTATTCAATAATCCACCCCTCAACCAAAGTAAATTTTTTATTAGTCCAGTTTGTGTTTTATTACAAAATGGCGTAATTTTAGTCTGTGCTTCACACATAATTATCATATGACTTCAGAATACTTGAAATATAGGGCCCATCCACACGAAGACGCGTTTCGCTGTATACGTATACATTTTTTATCGTATTGGCGTTTCGTCCACACGGATCCGGCGTTTTGGGAGAGTGAAACTGCTATTTTTTTTACGCATGCTCAAAGTCTTCTTCTCCGTGTATAGTGTATCTCTGTGGCAGAATTACAGCGCCCCACACTGGTCTGGCATATATACTACACTGTTTTCAGTCGGTTTTAGTGGTTTCGTGTGTATGCAGATATTTCTTGAGACGACGCAGTGATTACAGATTTTTTTTAGATCGAGGAAAAAAATATCGGATAGGGAACACACCGGCTTCGTGTGGACGTGGCCATAGTGCAAGTTGTAACAACCACTTTTATGATCACTTTTTTTCTTTGTGTGGCATACAAAGCAGCATCAACTTCTTCTATTGTGCTTCATGGAGTATGAAAATCATAATGGTTTGGTAAAACATGAGGGTAATGACTTAATAAATACCTTTGAGCCATCTATTACTTTAACAGCAGGTTTGCTACAAGATGGTGCTATTGTAGTATTATTTACATAGTTTACAAAATGGTGTTATTTTAGTATTATATACTATTTATATTATTTATTAATATTTTGAATAAGCGATTATTTGTACACTGCTCATTGTGGGCATCAGTCAATGTACTTTACGTTGTTTCTAATAAAATGACACAAAACCTGGAAACGTCTGTCTGATAAATAAGTCAGATATATTGGAAATTATACTGATCAATATACTTTAAAATAAAATGGACACTGGGATTGCAAAGACAGCCATGGGTCATTAGATAAAAGCAAATAGAAAGATGCAAATGTAAATTTTGCACCGATTCCCTCCAGAAAATCCAGCCTCCTCGCCACCATAAAGTTTATTCAAGCTATCGGTTTATATCTCATGTTTGTTTTTCAGTCTTTTTCGTTCGGAACCCTCGGAGGTCTGATATGCAGAAACACGCTCTCTTCAACACCTTTCCAGTGCTTTGGGTGGCGGCTTGTTGAGACTTGTGACACTAGAAAGGCTTCATATAGGCGCCATGACTTTACTTTTACCCCAGGGCATCTGGAGTGTCATGGGTGTCAAACAAGCAATTGAAATAACAAAAAAAAAAAAAAAAAAAAAACTCCTTGCCTCTTTTTACCTCAGGCCATCCCCGACAACCCACCCCACAGACTGGAGAGATGAAGAAGCGTCAGCAAAATACACAGTCTGACACATCCAGCTATCTTTCATTACTTGCTATAAATCTGGCTGCCTGTCTGACTGATACACTATTGAAAATGTCAATGTCGACTGCAACAGGTATATACACTCTAAAATATCTCCAAAAAGGCTTGAGATCATCATGGAGGCTGGACATTATTTCAGTAAACTATGGTAGCTTACATAGCAAAGCATATTCCTGAGACCCAAGCTTAGCACTGCACTTTGTTTTATAAGTTTGTTGCTCAACTACTTGTCAAATGCTCAAGCTCAGGCAGTTCTTGACACTCGGGAGGCTGTAGTTGCTATGGAGCCAAGTGAAGATCAACACTGCTTCACAAAATGAATCCAAGGCATTTCCTGAGGAAAACTGTCTAAAACTTTAATGCTATTTGTCAAATTCTAACTGATTATCAAATTGCTTGCTGTTGAGGAACACAGGAATATATATATATATATATATAAGATACAGGTTCGCAATTACATGAAGATGAGTAAATGATAACAGAATTTTCAAGAATTATTCATATTAACGCAACTGAGGCAAAATTATGCGTTTTGGCCATTTATTTAAACGACAACAGCGTTTTGTGGGTATAGAAATGCAAGGTTCTGAAAGCGGATTTTAAAGCGTCTCATCATCTCCGTGTAAACTATACAAAAAACACGAATTTGTGAAAACTGTGATGTCATGCGCATGTGTTTTACATGTTCAGTACATAGTCTGCAGGCGCGTAGTGCTTCTTTACAAAGTAACATCGCCAACTACTGGCCCGGAAGCATAATACAGTCATAATACGTGTGAACTGGGATCGTTTTGACAATGTTGTCATCTGTACGTTAAAAAAGGAGGAAAAACATTCTTGTTTTTAGTACATCTGTCATGTAAACACACCCTAAATTTGGATGTGCATATTAGTGAAAGACATTTTTTTTTTACACTTTGCACTATTGAACATGTCAGTGTTATGAATTTGAAATAACTGTTAACAATATATTGATATTTTCTTGTAATGTGAGCATGTTGTGATTATAAAAAGTGGATAACAGGACTGTTCAATTTGATGTTTATTTAAATGCTGTGATGGTATATTATTATTGAGTTCTTGTTCAGTATATTTACGAGCAACACTTTTGAATGCCTGCAAGACTCGTGAGAAATAGCAGTGCTTCATTTACCGGCATCTCATACTACATTTTGTTGTTGTTGAAATCTGTGTTTAGTATATAGAAATGATCAGAAGAAGCACATACACGCAAAAGCAGAATCGAGGACTGAATCTCATTCGTCTGCTGAGAACATTTCCTTTGTGCACAGTGGCTGTTGAATCATCGAGGCTCCCTCAGTAGGCCTCTGATTTATGACCGTACAACATTGCTGTTTAGTCTTTGCATATGCAATTACAGAAAAGATAAAAGAGGGAGAGTTGAAGAGAAATACAGAGAAATGTGCTGGCACGATCCACTGTATATTGAGAAGAGGCTCAGCGAGGCTAGTTTAGGTTGAATGAAATCTTAAACGCTTTTTCATCAAATGGGGGGAGTAAAACAAAAATGGGGAAGTGCTCCCAGAGGCTCCCAGTGACAAATTACTTCTCAGAACGATTTTCTTAAGTGGAATCAGAGAGAGTGCGAAATACTAAGACACCGAACAGATGTTTCAATGATGTAGAGGACAGATAGAGGACACCAGTGAAAGTTCCTGTAGGACAGAACAGTAGAAGAAGTGGAAAGCATTGGGGGAATAAGTCAACTAGCTCTTACAGATGTTTTCACACTTTGTTTGGACCAAACTCGAGCTCTCTTCCAATGTTATTTTAGTATTGTTTATAGGCCTATAGTTTATTCATACTTTGAATTATCTTTTATATTTATATTATCAGTTTTCAGTTTAGTTTAAAGGGTAACTAAACCCCTAGTCAGAGCCTGACTCCACCCACTGGCAATATTTGAAAAAATGCTAAAAAAATGGGCGACCCCAGCGGAGATAGAGGGGATGAACCGAGGGCGGGGCTGAGCGTGTCGGGGGTTTGGGAAAATACTCTGTCCTGATCGTTTTCAAAGCTCGTAATTCCAGCTCTTGACTTGCAGTGGTTTTGACGAAACAAGATGATTTTTAAACTGCCGAGGGCTTGGTAGCTCGTACTAATGGCGTGGTGAGCTGAAACCTGAGTACGTCATGAAGAACCGCAAACATCCAATAGGAAAATTCAACTCCAGTAGCCACCGTTCAACCTGAAGAGGGCAGCACTAAGAAGTTTTTACTCCATATATTGTAGAAATAAAACACCCAAATGTCCAAAAAGTTACTCGAATCAATGATCAGCATTAAAAAAAGCCCCGTTTTTACAGGTCATTAACTAAAAAAAGTTGGTTAAAAGTTTAGTTAACCTTTAAAGGGATAGTTCACTCCAAAATTCTGTCATTTATTACTTACCCTCATGTCGTTCCAAACCTAAGGCTTTAGTTTATCTCCTGAATGTAAATGAAAATATTTCTGTTGAAATCTGAGAGCTTTTTTCTCCCTCCATTGACAGCTACGCAACTGAAATTTGACGGTTCATAAAGAGATCGTAAAGAGACACGAATTTAAGATTTTATTCACATTCATCAACTCACACTTAAGTTGTGGTAAATGAAAGCTCAAGCATGTTTGCTTCACGTGTGAGAACCAATGAGTTTCGTTCTCGTGTTACGCAGCATATCAGCTAGAACCAATGAGGTTTGGCAATTGTTTGATGAGCCGTTGTGCTCTGTAATGCATTTCTTTTCCATTTTGTGTTAAAAATAGCAATCTTTGCAGAATTTAAATGGGTTTAAGAGTTTTCTGGTATGCGCCGAGTCGCAGACTCATATGAACCTCTCTGCTTTCAAGTCTCTGGACCGGAGCAGACTGTGAAATTAACGTGAAACAAGACTTCATTCGCCCCAATGGAAAGCATACACTACCTGAATCATTTCTTGTCCCCTTATATGGTGCACAGTGCGCCATTCACCATGTAGAAAAATAGTAAACGTGTGAACAAGTGACCGATTTCAGCCGCAGTTTCAGCGTCTATTTATGGTGTTGGGAGTGGGATACTTCAGATACTAGAGATACGTTGATTGGACAGAAAATCTGATGAGAAGCTGAAGTGCAGAGTGATGATGCCATCCAAATCATTGATCCATATTAGAGACTGTAAGTTGAGAATTTTATTTTTGGAGCACACTAGCTTATAGATTACAGCAAGGCTAACATATTCTTTTGATTTCAGGGGGACTTTAAACTCTATTTCAAGTAACCTTACGATGTGCCAGGCCAAACAAAAGCTGTATCAAATTTGAATTCCAAAAACCTCTTGTACCTGCCCAAGGGAAGCCATTCTGCACTCACCAAAACCAACAATTAGTTTTTGCAAAACTCTCCCACACCTGGTCTTGTTTTGCCGGACACTGGCATAGCTTTCCTGTGAGTCGTGCAGTTCCACAGAAGAAAGGAAATTAAATTACATTCTACACTGTTATTTTGTGCCGCCGTGGTACAGGGAGTCCTTGAAGTTTACAACCTTTACAAAAGGCCACACGGTTACGCAAGTAAGAAAAAGCGTCAAATACAAGCCGGCTTCTCGGGCATCACAGCTGCATATGTTTTTCTTGCATTACTTTTTCATGCAGATACATTCTGAGAGCCAGCGTGCTCACTGCAGCCTGTTTGGAAAAACAACATGGCTGCTCGGCTCCCTCTTCGTAGCCGTGTGGGTTGAAAGAGCATTTTCTGTAAATGTTTAACCAGACGGGTAAACTGCGAAGAGGTTTCAATCAATGACAGTGTCTTTGGGTTGTTTTCCCAGCATGCAGTGGGCCTCAGTTCATCCACAAATTGACCATAGCTTACTGGTTACAAGAGGTTCATGTTGCATGTCGCAGAGTGCATGTTTGTATATCAGTAGATTGTGTAATGTAAACCAATACAACCAGTTATGATCCTGCCGTCAGACCTCTGCATTTCGATAAATCCTGGAGAGAGCTTGCCATTTAAGCTCATTGAAGAAGTATGCATAGATTAAACCAAATCAGTGGTGAAAGATTTGAAGTGTTTGATTATGGGTGGTAGCATACAACCAGAGCAGAAATGACCTTGATTTGTTTTCCTTATAGATGATGTATGTAATGATTATTCTATCTGTATGATGTTTTTACAGATTTCTATCTTGATTATAATGATCATGTTTCATTTTAAATGAAATGAAAATGAAGTGGTCGTTAAATTAGTTCATTATTCAAATTCCGTCATGTCGTTCCAAACCCGGAAGATTTTTGGTCATCTTCAAAAGATCGTAAAACTAATCCAGATGAGTTGAGCGGTTTAGTCAATATGTTTTGAAGAGACACGATCGCTTTATATGATGAAAAGATTCAATTTGAGCTTGGATGATTTGAAAATCGACACAAATCTTCCTGCTGGAACAGGTTTTGTGCCGGACGGATGTCAATGATGCCTCAAAATGCCTCTACATAGATACCTCACTAGGTTTTGGATCAGAATCCGTATGCAAATTCACAAGTCGCACTTGACTTTTCAACAGCATGTCATGCTTCCTTGGGAGAAGCGAGAGAGAAAACGGCCCAAGTCCTGAAAAGAGTTCCTGTCCACTCCCCAACCGCACAGCCCACACACTAAGCCTTTGGAAAGAGAGAGGAACTGTGAGTGGGAAGTGTTGCTGGTGTAGGCCCAGGGATGAGAGTGTGGAACAGGGATGCTTCTGAGGATATGTAATGGCAGGTGTCTGCTGAAGCACGCCCGCCAATAATGTCTTCAGTGAGGCAAACTCTGGAAACAAAGTCACCCGCTATTTCAGACACTATTCTTAGGTCTGTTCCTCACAATTGGGCTTGAAACATTAGACCGCAGTATTCAATGCTGGACAATGCTCAGAGCGATCACCCTCCTTCAGATCTCTAGGCTCATACTTGCCCTACGCTGACATCATGCGAGCAGCTCTGGGCTCATTGCCTGAGTTTCTGCTTTTTAATGTCGATGGACCAGACCTAGAACACATCTGAATGCAGGGGGGAGTTTCATAGGGCCAGCTAGAATCCAAATGACCCGCTTTGTGCAAGTGATGTTACCAAGAGGTACATGCAAAGCCTGGGACACGCCAAGCCCACATCAAAGAACTAGTTGCGATGAAAGGTTACTGTTGCGGCTGCGTCTCGTCCAAAAAGCTGCACTTGAACACACCTAAAGGACTATAGGTCAGGTGACTGACCTTACAGCTTGTGCGTTCTGCGTCTGTGTGCATGGAAATATCTGTCTATATCAGCTGGGTATCAAAAGTCTATTTTTGTCATTCAAAAAGGGAAACCAAAACTTGGACTGCATGCAAACTAAGTAGCGCTTGCTTACCGCTTTGAAAATCAATCACGCAGATCACTTTTTTCATTCTAGTCAGCTCATGTTATTATGAAAATATTCATTTGCTCAGGTAAGATGTTGTAAATTATAACAGCTTCTTTGCTCACTTTCAACACTTTCACTTTAATTCTCATGCACCCAAGTTGAACATCCTATCAGAGTTCTCACTCTCTCGATCAACATGCTGAATCGTCTAAAAAAAACGGAAAACAAACACGGCCAACTCTCAAAAACAGCCTGACGTCCGGCATAGTGTGTCCCGGCCTTAAAGGAGTAGTTCACTTTTAAAAAAAACTTTAGCTGATAATTTACTCACCCCCATGTCATCCAAGATGTCCATGTCATTCTTTCTTCAGTCGAAAAGAAATGAAGGTTTTTGATGAAAACATTCCAGGATTTTTCTCCATATAATGGACTTCAGTGGGAACCAAACGGTTCAAGGTCCAAAAGACAGTTTCAGTGCAAACTGCAAACTGTTCAAAGGGCTTTAAACAATTTTAGACGATGAATAAGGGTCTTATCAAGAGAAACCATCGCTCATATAAAAAAAATAACAAAGTTTACGTTTTACAAGCTCAAATGGTTGCCTTGCTCTGTTCTGTGATGCGCATTCATGACTCTCCTTTTCGAACTCGTTCATGAAAATGAACAAATCTTTTCCAGAGTCAACTCATTCATTTCGTTTGTTGAATGAACCAAATGACACGAAAAAGATTTGTTCATTTTGATAAACGAGTTCGAACTGGAGAGTCACGAACGTGCATCACAGAACAGAGCAAGGCGAACATTTGAGCTTATAAAACTTAATTTTTTTTTTTTTCAAATGAGCGATCGTTTCGCTTATTCATCGTATGGTGTCGTTTAAAGCCCTTTGAACAGTTTGCAGTTTGTACTGAAAGTGTCTTTTGGACCTTGAACCGTTTGGTTCCCATTGAAGTCCATTATATGGAGAAAAATCCTGGAATGTTTTCACCAAAAACCTTAATTTCTTTTCGACTGAAGAAAGAATGGATATCTTGGATGAGTAAATTACCAGCAAAAGTTTTTTTTTTTTTTTTTTTAAATGAACTACTCCTTTAACCTTTTTTAAAAATAATTATTTACTCATATACTCATTTCGTTTCAAACCTATAAAGCTTTATTTATTTATTTATTTTTTGCAAAAGATTGTATAGAAGGATTGTATCTGTGCCCTTGGATCTGTATGGTTTTCTTTCTTCTGTGCAACACAAAAGAAGATATTTTGAAAATGTCTTTTTTTTCCATACAATGAAAGTCATTTTTGGGTGAACTATACTTAGTATGCTATATAGTATGTTATTAGTAGTTCACTTGTGATTTGCCAGGCATGGTTTGACTTAAAAGGCACGTATCTCTTCACAGGCCTCTGTGCCTATCGGAATCAGGAGCTGTCTTTAATCCCAGCCTTTAACTTTTTTTCTCTGCCATGCTTTGATGCTCTGCCAGAGCACTGATCCAGGGTTTGTTTTTATTGACTAAAAAGATTACTTGCGGTCTTTGACCTGAGAACAATAATACAAATTTCTATAAATAATATGTCAATTTGTTAAGCAACATCTAACCAGATAGAGTTGTGCAGCATTCAGAATGTAATTGAAAATTACTTTTAAAAAGCAATTGCATTTCTGATTTTTTAACGTAATATAGTTCACTTTTCAGTATGAATTACATATGTACTTATATCGTGTGTGTGTGTGTGTGTGTGTGTGTGTGTGTGTATATATATATATATATATATATATATATATATATACATATACACACACACACAATATTGCATTGTTAGGATTCATAAAAATGTTACCAGCCAACTGGCAATTGACACTGTGTCATATACCTGTCAACGCTGATTTTAAATCGCATTTGGATCTTTGCGAGTGTTAAATTTAGGCCCTGTTCAAAACGTGTCCTACAACATTTGAGTTACTATGTAGAGAGAGAGAGAGAGAGAGAGAGAGGGGGGGAGAGGGAGAGGGAGTGAATGATTCAATTCTGAATTTTACCCAAATTTTATAACCTACTCTTCCCTCCATCAGGAGAAGTAAATAGCACACGCTCCCCTCTGATGAAGAAGACCAGCAAAGAAAACAACTACCAACACTACAAAGAAATGGCTGTGAAGCAGCATCACAGCAGTAAGAGGAACAGGATGTTCAGCCCCCAGGATGATCTCAAAACCCTTCTCCCCAAACAGGTGAGTGTCAGCACTCTTCAGTACTGGCGCACACTAAAGCGAGTCGTATGAAAGGGCCTTTAGATTAACACAGAGAATGATGGACCCATTGAAACAAAGATCTGTATTCACATTGAATGTCATTGTGTTCAGTACGGCAGTGCCCTCTTCTGGTTATCAGACTAACACACCACAGACACAACAGTATGGGCTCACACTATACACACAATACACACACAACTAACACAGTTTTCTGGGGTTCAGATTTACGGTATGTCCTTTGTACAACCCTCTAAATTTGATGTCGCTATAATTCTGTGGTCTGAGGTTGTTTGTCAATGTATAATTTATTGCTCCAGTATGTTATTTTCATGATTGGAACTGTGCAGAAACAGCTGTAAGCTGTTTTTCGAGTGTTTTTCATATCAAGGCTGTTTCTGGTGCCACTTTTGCTAGGTTTTCAGTTGAAAACATATGATAATTTCCTTAGTTACCTAATTAGCATGCGATTTCTGATGTCTAAAACACTGCCCGGTGATAGCAAACAGTCACAATCGGATTCCCAAGACAGAACAAACGGCTCCCGCCTCTGCTGAAACGAGGAATGGGCCAGTGCTTGTCGAATTTGGCCATCACACAAATCCACAGAGTTAATTAACTTTTCTTGGAATTGTACCATGCTTTACCTGGACTCTTAAATCCTTAGCCAAGTGACCACTACAACAGGACCTCACCCCAATCAGCATCTCTATCATGGCATCATCGACTGTTCTTAGCCAATAGACACATTTTCTTGCCAATTTACTTTAGTTGGAAAGTCGTTTTCTTTTTTCATAACTTTTTTAGGCAGCTGTGGGCTAATGGTTAGAGAGTCAGACTTGTAACCAGAAGGTCATGGGTTCAATTCTCAATACCGACAGGAAATGACTGAGGCGCCCTTGAGCAAGGCATCTAACCCCCAATCGCTCCCCGGGCGCCGCAGTGTGTGTGTGTCTTTGTTCACTGCTCCTAATCTGTGTGCACTGAACTTGGATGGGTTAAATGCAGAGGACAAATTACAAGTATGGGTTACCATACTTGGCCTTCACTTGACTTGACTTCATAAAATGTTTTAAGTAAAACTTGCTGAAATAAATGGTATGTCTGGTAGTTTTCGTAATTTTCCAAATACGATTTAAAATCGGCAACGTGCAGCGCGCCACTGACTTTAGACCAGGTTTTTTCTGGTCAGTGGCACAATTGTTTTCTTGAACTGCAAAATAGCACTAGGGAATGTTTGTGCGGAGCCCCCCTAGTCCCACTTTGGCAAAAAAATAATTATAACTATCTCGTGGCCTCAAGATACTAACTCGTGGTCTCAAGATAGTAATTCGTGGCCTCAAGACAGTAACTTGTGGCCTCAAGATAGTAACTCGTGGCCTCAAGATACTCTCTCGTGGCCTCAAGATACTAACTCGTGGCCTCAAGATACTAACTCGTGGCCTCAAGATACTATCTTGTGGCCTCAAGATACTAACTTGTGGCCTCAAGATACTAGCTCATGGCCTCAAGATACTAACTCGTGGTCTCAAGATAGTAATTCGTGGCCTCAAGATAGTAACTTGTGGCCTCAAGATAGTAACTCATGGCCTCAAGATACTCTCTCGTGGCCTCAAGATACTAACTCGTGGCCTCAAGATACTAACTCGTGGCCTCAAGATACTATCTTGTGGCCTCAAGATACTAACTTGTGGCCTCAAGATACTAACTCATGGCCTCAAGATACTAACTCGTGGTCTCAAGATAGTAATTCGTGGCCTCAAGATAGTAACTTGTGGCCTCAAGATAGTAACTCATAGCCTCAAGATACTCTCTCGTGGCCTCAAGATACTAACTCGTGGCCTCAAGATACTAACTCGTGGCCTCAAGATACTATCTTGTGGCCTCAAGATACTAACTTGTGGCCTCAAGATACTAACTCATGGCCTCAAGATACTAACTCGTGGTCTCAAGATAGTAATTCGTGGCCTCAAGATAGTAACTTGTGGCCTCAAGATAGTAACTTGTGGCCTCAAGATAGTAACTCGTGGCCTCAAGATACTCTCTCGTGGCCTCAAGATACTAACTCGTTGCCTCAAGATACTCTCTCGTGGCCTCAAGATACTATCTTGTGGCCTCAAGATACTAACTCGTGGCCTCAAGATACTAACTCATGGCCTCAAGATACTAACTCGTGGCCTCAAGATACTCTCTCGTGGCCTCAAGATACTATCTTGTGGCCTCAAGATACTAACTCGTGGCCTCAAGATACTAACTCATGGCCTCAAGATACTAACTCGTGGCCTCAAGATACTCTCTCGTGGTCTCAAGATACTATCTCGTGGCCTCAAAATAGTAATTCGTGGCCTCAAGATAGTAACTTGTGGCCTCAAGATAGTAACTCGTGGCCTCAAGATACTAACTCTATCTTGAGGCCACAAGTTACTATCTTGAGGCCACGAGATAGTATCTTGAGGCCACGAGTCGCCTCCTTTTTTCGCCGACCCGCCCAGGGAGCGCAGGTTCATTTCCTAGTTTACCGACGTGCGTCTGTGGAGGGAAAATATGAATGATACATGCGTTAGTGTACGAAGTCATTTGCGCCGGGTGCCAAGATAGGGCCCCTATTGTTAAAAAATCTGACAAGTGTCGTAGTACACATATAATAAAAACACATGTGTATTCGGTTAGGATATATTGCATTAACATACTCTTAAAGTGACAGCAGCCTAATAATCCTTCTACTGTCTGTTAGGGGTGTAACGGTACATGTATTCGTATTGAACCGTTTCGGTTCGAAGCTTCCGGTTCGGTACGCATAGAAACCGAACGATTGCTTGGACCATTTTTCCTGCCGGCAAAATTCGTGCTGACGCGGCCAACACAACGTTGCGCAACATCAAATGGCAAGCGTAATGAAAGCAGAACGAAACTGCGCTACTCGTTATGTGCTTCACGGCTCGTTTATCAGTTCAGACCAGCAACATCTGTGCAACGAGAGCCGATCTCGATCAAGCAACACTGTTACTACAGCGCTAAGAGATCCAGTAAAGAAAACATTTGAATTCGCCACTGAGGTAATAACATCGCTGCGAGATCTAGTGAGAAGCGTACACATTTCTCCGTTATTAACCGTAGATCTCTATTAGATCAAACGGCGCTGTCATGGAAACCAGGAAAAACATTGTGCCGTGAATGAACTAGTAATACTTTCGTCCACCAGCAACATTTACCATGGATTTAATATAGTAACACTAACTGGAACCAGTCTGGCTGGAATGGTGAAATGCTTTCAAGTACTTCACACATCTTTTTCCAGCATTTCAAAATTCAAATATTATATAAATAAATATATATTTAAATTTTATTTTTAATGTGATGACCAAAACATTATTTGTTCATCCTTCAAAGATGACCCCCATTTATAAACCTGAAAGTTTCAAGATCTAGGAAAACTCACACTTATTTAAAAATATTTTTTCTTTAAACAAATAGGAAATTTCTCTGGCATTTCTTTCTTTTTGCTGTATCGAAAACGTACCGAACCGTGACTTTAAAACCGAGGTACGTACCGAACCGTGATTTTTGTGTACCGTTACACCCCTACTGTCTGTTAATGTTAATCAAACAACAAAAGGCAAATAAAATCATTCACTGCTCTAGATTAAATAATTTGTAACAAATATAAGGATTAATATATAAGGATTAATGTTTCATGGCTGGTAAAAACAAATATTTGTGGCCAGTACATTTTCTGAAGTCACTGTTTTTGGCCCTGGTTTTGCATGACAACTTATTTAGATCAAGTCTCCTCATTTTACATTGACATATTAGCATAACCTCACTATTTAAAGGACGCCTTAAGCGCATTGATGAAAACAGCCGTATATCCACTCATATTTTCGTATTCTATTGTGCAAGAAATAGTTTGGGAAAAGACAATCGATCTGACCATCAACAAACAACAGCTGAGACAACATTTAGCTGTACTATGAAGCACTCTGGTTCTGGTTTTGCTGACCTGAAAGCTATAGTAACTACAATAAAAACGGCTAAATGATATGTTGATAAAGCAAATGGATGTTGGAAAGTACTAAAATAAGGTAGATGCAATAAAAAGAAGGAGCCAAGGCAATAAAAATTCAAACCAGTGATAATGGTAGGGTAATAAAAGCCAAACCGAATAAACAACTTTTCTGTGGGGGTCATAAATCAGTAGTGTAACCATTACATATCCCAATGAAAAGCAGACATTCAGGGAGAATGTCAGGGTGACGGCATGTTCGATGACAGCAGGGGACTGTTCACTGCTTTGTGATGGAGCACTTTTCATCCGCACGGTACGGATAAGATCCCTGGCAGGCCCTCTTCCCCCAGTGCCCTCTTATCCCGGGCCAAGCAGGGAGCAGCCATCATGAGAGATACAGGGAACGGAGAAGGAACGGGAGACAAGAATGGTCTTTGATGCCGATGCCTGTCCTTGTTGAGAGGTGGGGAGGTAGAACCAGGCCAGAAAATTAGCCGGAGTAGGAGATTAATATCAGCCACATAAATGTTTCATGAAGCCGCCGGCTTGCTGTTTATCTCACTCTGCTTCTTATATGCGTGTTTCTTCGAGAATTTTTATTAAAACAAACTCTTTTTTTTTTATATGAAGCTCAAATTAACTCTGTCCCTTCATCACATTTGCTACTAGTTATTTTTTGTGAATGCCTGTTATGTTTATATTTTATTATATCATATCATAAAAATTATAGTTTTTAAACTAGAGTCATTTAAATAGAGTGAAATCATCATAAACCATTTCTGGTTGCATGCATGAATTGCTTGAAAATGATAAAGATTTTAGATGTAATGTATGAAACACTTTTAATGTGAGGGTAAATCTCACACATCCACAGCATTTTTTTTACATTTACATTTGTTTTACTACTTTTACTAATTTGTTTTGCGAATTTCTGATGCCCGGTAATGGGCATCAGAAATGTTTTTTTTTTTTTTCTCACAATATTTATTTATTTATTTTTTGCATTTCAAGCTGTAATCTTGTGCATTTAATATAAAAAGTGTGAAAATATTACTTAATTGTGTGTATTTAGGATGCATACAATGCTAACTATGAAATTATCCTTGGCAAGACAAAAGAGATTGCCATTTTATTCCAAAAACGCCATTTTCATCATAGAATGCTATTAAACAATTTGAGATTGTGTGGAAATGTTAAATTAGAAAATATATGAAAATGACAGAGTTGCTCTGTATTTTTGTACGTCCATTTCTGGACGTTGTTCGTATACAAACTTAAACTAGTGAGAGTCTAAAAAAGTGTTTTGGGCTGTTTTAAGAGTTGAAGAAATACTCAAATGTATGTCTGTGTTGTCTTACAGAGCCAGTGTCAGCAGGAGCTGGATAAAGTGTTAGAGAACATCTCCCGAATGACGTTCCATGACAACAAAGGGCCTCTGGAAAATCTCTATGACCTGAAGTTTCCCAACTGTGACAAGACAGGACAGTACAACCTTAAGCAGGTGAGATGATCTACACTTAACTTAATATTTCGAAGACAGTGGTAGCTTGTCAATGCCCAATTTTAATATACCAATTGAAATGCACCAGATAAGTTACCATGTACATTTCCATTTATGGGGTGGTGTTGGCACAGTGGATAAGACACATGGCTTTGGTGTGAGAGACCTGGGTTCAAATCCACTTTTAGAGACCAATGTGTCCCAAGACACTCAACCCCTAGTTGCTCCTGAGGCGTGCGACCTCTGACGTATATAGCAATTGTAAGTTGCTTTGGATGAAAGCGTCAGCTAAATTAATAAAAAATAAAAAAATGCATTCCAAGGTGCACATTTACATTTTTATTATTTACATGCTTTCCCTGGGAATCAAACCAACGACCTTGGTGGTGCAGGCGCCAACGCTCTACTGTTTAAACTACATGAAAGCTGTAAATGAATGAAAAGGAAATTCAAGTAGTTTATGAAGTTTTTTTGTCCTTTGTCAGTTTGAAATGTTTTACAGGTCACCTGGTACATTGACCAGTAGATTAGAACAACACGTACCCACATTTGAATGGCGGCGGGTGTTAATTTCACTATAGGGCAATAGGAATATGAGACATTGCACAACCTTTCAATCTGCTGCAGCCTGCTGTTTTATTATCCAATTCCACATGGAAGGTTCAATAATGACACAAAGATGGAGCCAAAGAGAAACTGTGTATAAAACATTCCCGCATTCTCCACAGAAGGCTGTTTTATCAAAGCCAAGGCAACCGTATCTGAGCTGAGAGTTACAAGCTAATGAAAATTTTGCTGAATGACTAACCTGTCTGTGGGGTGGCTTGCCCTTCTTTGTAGTGACGTTCTCAGAGGAAAGAGAATCACTAATGAGAACTCTTCTGTAATCTCTTTTATATCTTAATGACCTGTCTCTTACACATCCCTTGCAGCCTGATGAGATGAAATGAGAAGCAAATAGATGGATACTTTTGAAGGTTCTTAGGTTCTTGAGAAAAAATGTCACAAGATACTAAAGTCTGCTATTAAAAGTGATGAACAAATGATCTGATCCACCTACCTACATACATTATTTAGCTCTTAATGTATACAGTCTAGTCACCATAGAGTTTATATATCTATATTTTTATACACAAACACACCAACCCGATCTCACGGCAATTTGTACGAATTTTACGAGGTGGCTAAATCATTCATACCAATAGGGCAACTCGTAAAATATGTACGATTTAGCAAAAATCGTACGAATTCATACGACCTCACTCGTACGAATTCGAGTTTTTTTTACGAGTTGCCCAATTCATATGAATTCGTACGAATACCCCGCCCCTAAACCTACCCATCACTGGGTTTAGACATATCATACGAATTCGTACGAGTTAGATCGTACAAATTAGCCTTTTACTAGCCTAACTTTTACTCACTCGTATCAGTGATGCGCGGGTTGATCCGAAATGAGCGGGTGCCTGCGGTTACCCGCAGTTACGGGTCATCCAAAAATGTTTTTAATGATATTCGGGTCGCGGTCGGTCGGGTCGTTTGAAAAAAAGATGCCAATTAAACATTTGTATATAGTACTAGACACAGTTTTTGATGAAATATACAGCCCTACACATTATTGGCTGAATAACTGGCACGAAGATAACACACAAGCTCAGTTTAAACAGTTCTCGGTTCTATAGTGATTCGAGAACCGCTGTCCCTGTGCGTTCGGTATACGCAGTATCAGCTGCTCGTGCTGATCACTTCTCTCAACAGTGGCAGCAACATGTCTCGGTTCAGTGAACTGTTGGAGTTACTGGAGTAAAATATAATTCAGGATATTGATTTATTTCGATTCGGAGGCGACTGTCAGGCATGTCTGAAAGTGAGTAACTTTAGTAACTTGTGGATCAGCACTGACGCAAGACGCCAGAACGATTCAGTTCGAGTGTACTGGTTCGACCGGTTCACTAAAAAGAACCGGTTCAAAAGAACGATTCGTTCACGAACCGGCCGTGTCTACGATGATCACTACAGTCTGCAGAGAGATGGAGGCGGCAAGAGAAAAGGTTAAGACTGGGGAGTGGAAGCTCCGCAAACACACAAATAGAAAGAGTAAAAGTGTGGGAGACATTTGCTGAAATAATGAAAGATGATGACCAAAGTGCTGGCTTTGCCTTTGTTATGTGTAGGCCTACGTCTTCTTGCGATGCTGTGTTGTTACACGTCTATATGGCCCAATAACGCTCCGATGAGCATTTACTACTTTAAAAAAATGCGGTCAGGAAGCGGGTCGAGTACAATGTTTTTTTTTTTGCGGTCCGAGTTGCGGGCGGGTAGTTGAAAACGTCGGTCGGTTGCGGGTTGTTTATACATTGACCCGCGCATCACTGACTCGTATCAATACCCTTGACACACACACACAAACATACAAGCTATTGTTTTGTCTAATGTCTAGGCTCTTTTTATATCATTTTAATTTTATATTATATAATTTTATGTTTATTTTTATTTTTATAATTGACTTTTATGTATGCTTGCACTTTGCAATATGTATGCAGTAATTTTGATTAGTTATTCAGCATGTCATGGACTTTATTGGATTACAGTTTTTAATTTACGGACAGCCCAAACAAAGGAATTTTAGGAGAAACATTTTTGGAGACAAAGTTGACATTTTGCTGACAGATTTGATAAACGAGAACTTTGTGAGCTAACCATTATGGTATAATATTTCTATGTCCTGACACAACACGTCGCAGCTTAAACCAGGACAAACATGTCCCAGAGATGTAAATTGGTATGTTGTTTTGACATGCAAACCCTGTTCCCAGGGCTCAAAACAGTGTACCTCACGACACTTAATTGTTTTGTAATCATCCTGTTCCTCTTGCGATTACTGTAACTGTCAGTTTTTGTTCTATGCCATTGGAGGACAAAATTGAGAATCTGTTTTTTGCCATTTTTGGGTCTCAGCGTCAGCTATGTCCAGTTCAATTATGACCTCATTTTGGGAGTGCTCAGTAGGGGTCAATGAGACGTGCAGGGACAAATGAGGCGGGAGGGCTGTTTTGGGCCAGTGCCTCCACCCCGTACTCGCCCAAGAGCTTCATTAAGCCCCCGACACCACAGGTTTTCCCCGCCCCTCTCATCATCTTCCCTCTCTTGTGTTCCAGTGCCACATGTCCAACCACGGACAGAGGGGCGAGTGTTGGTGCGTCAACCCCTACACTGGTGTCCAGATATCCTCGTCCCCCAAAGTGAGGGGGGACCCCAACTGCAGCCAATTCTATGGCGGTCCCGAGCTGGAACCGCCCACCGCCCAGCAGAAATAGACGCTCCATCAGGGAGACGCACCGGGTCACAAAGAAGGATAGTTAAAAGCGAGTACAACAGTGGTGTGCATGTGTGTAATTCTGTACATGTATGTGTGTGTGTGTGTATTTTTGAAATAGTATGATCTGTATTGTCAATAGGAGTGTGGAAAGTCACATGCCAGCAAAGACTATTCAAGGACAGGTAGTTAAACTTCTCAAATCCAGATAACTGTACTCCAAATTTAACCCTGAGTTATTGTTTTTTTCTGCCTATTTATAGGCTCATCTGGTGCCTTTTAATCTTGTGACTGAATCTGGTTGCGGGGAGTCGCTTGTACAGTATTTGCAGCTGTTCGGTGTGAAGATGTGTCAGTTTAATTCTCTCTTTTGTTTTTGGAGCCCCAATACAAATGGTCGCGCATTTATAGTACCGTTGGCCACCAGAAACGGATAAAAGAAACTGCAAATGAACAAACATTAGGAGCTTTGCTTCCCCAAAATTGTGACTCGTTGTCAGAGAAAGCGGAGGGGTCGTGATTTGTTGGCTGATTTGAGAGGACCTGTGCTTGAGAGGCTGGAGGCCATTTTGACTACTTGAGTACCCGACTGATAAATCAACCTTGAGTACTCAAGTGCCGTTTGTAGATATGCATCGAACTGGCGTCCTTTCCGCACGAGTGTTGCATTAAGACCATGCATTCAAAACATTTCTAAAATGCGTCTCTAAACCACTACTTTTGTTTCCATTCAATTGCCTCGGGCTGAAAGTCACCATGTACGCAAGTTGCTATGCGGAAATCGTCAACCCTCTAACCAATCAGAGGCCTAAAATGTGACAGAAACAAAGGATAAATTGAAAATAAGGCTCCATTTTGGCACATATTTCTGAACTTCAATCAGCATCATAGATTTTGAAGTTAAGTGTATTTTCATAATCGATTATTGCTGTCACTTCCAGGTACTCAATATCTGGCCATCCCTGCTCCTGGCGGCTGATAGACTTCTGTTCTCGTGGTCTTTCGAACATATGCTAGAATGCAGGTGGTGTATGTGTGTGTGTGTGTGTTTGTAGAGTGGGGATCAGAGTTTACTAATGATGTGCTGACAGAAGGCTTGATTTGGACACAGGGCTGACATTGACAAATGTGATATAAAGTGGGATAAGTGCCTATAAATAAACACAGGATTGCCTGCAGTGCTAGTGGGCTGTGCCTCACTTTGCTTCACTCTCATCTCCAGAGGGATGTATTTTGCCCAGTGTAAAGTTTGAATGTAGACTTGAAGAGTTCTCTGAAGGAATGTGAAAAAAAAAAAAAACATATTTTTTTTACTCTTTGGATAGCCCAATGAAACACATTTGCAAAAGTTTGAAGTTAGTGAAAGGATATGATTTATTCTTGGGTCACAATTGTAACCTGTGGGCAACTGCAGGGTTAGGCTCAGTTGGTCCAATAGAAAATTGCAAACAATAAAGTAACATACAATGGGGTACGTAAGTCTGAACCTTGAACCTATCCATCCATCCAATTCAAAATCTAATTTAAATCTGAGGATTCTGGGGCGAACAAATAAGTGAATAGAAATATTTCTTAAATGACCAGGCTGTTTATTTGATTAAAAAACAGTATTGTTAAACATTATTACAATTTAAAATAACAGTTTTCCATTTTAATATATTGTAATATAATTATTTCTGTGATGGACAAACTGATTTTTACTTGCTTTTATTTACATCATTACACCAGTCCTCGGTGTCACATGATCCTTCAGAAATCATTCTAATATGCTGATTTGCTGCTCAACAATCATTCATTATTATCAATGTTGAAAAAAAGTTGTGCTGCTTAAAGGGATAGTTCACCCAAAAATGAAAATTCTGTCAGTATTTACTCACCCTCATGTTGTTCCAACCCCATCTTTTGAACACGAAATAAGATATTTTTGATGAAATCTGAGAGCTGGATCACTCCTCCATACTAGTCCATAGGCTTCTTGAGGAATTGAAACTTGCCAGCCTGAAAAGTTTTTAAAGACATCGTTAAAATATTCAACGTGACTACAGTGGCTCAATCTTAACTCTATTAAGCGACGAGAATACTTTTTGTGCGCAAAAACAAACCTAAATAACGACTTTATTTCAACTATTCACTTCCTTCTCTTTGAGCCTCTAGTCAGTTAAACTAGTGTAATTCCGTAGAGCTACGTCACACGTACAACAACAGATCATATGCTGTTAAACTAGTAACCTGACTCGAGGCAGAGAGAGAAGGAAATGAATAGTTGAAATAAAGTCGCTTGATAAAGTTAAGATTGAGCCACTGTAGTCACTTGGACTATATTAACGATGTTTTTAATAACTTTTCGAGGCCGGCAAGTTTCAATTCCTCAAGAAGCCTATGGACTAGTATGGAGGAATGATCCAGCTCTCAGATTTCATCAAAAATATCTTAATTTGTGTTCAAAATATGAAGGTCTTACGGGGTTGGAACAACATGAGGGGGTGTAAATACTGAGAGAATTTTCATTTTGGGGTGAACTATCCCTTTAATATGTTTCTGGAAACCGTGATACATTTTTTTCATACTTGATGAATAAAAACAAACAAAACAAAAATGCATTTATTTAAAATTGAAATTCTATCACTTTACACCAATATAATCATCCTCGCTGAATAAAAGTATCATATTTCTTAAAAAAAAAAATCTTAATGACCCCAAGCTTTTTTCCAAATCAAAACTAAATGGATAGGGGCAGTGGGATTTAATGGGTTAAATTGCTCTGTTAGCAGGTGTGATCTGTAACAGCCTATTCACAAGAACAGTGGTTTTATTACTGGAGGTCCCCAGATCAATGATTGTCCTTAACGTTCCCACTGTTCTGACGTCATTGGTGGCCCATATAAATAGCCATAGCTTTGGAAAATCTGATCACAAATTAAACAAGTATCCATGTGCTGCTCATAAATATAAACTTTTTCAGTTTCGATTGTCAATGCAGCTTCGCATCAGACTTTTGTGTGCCACTGTATGTGACCTTATTGTCATGTGTCTGGAAACTGGCATCGTTATCAATGTGAAGGACATGTAAGGGTTGTTTGAAGGGCGGCAGCTGTAACGTCCCCTGATTAAGTTATATTTTCATTTAGTACCCATATCTCTTACTCATTTTATCTCTTCCCCATCTGTCTCTCTCTTTCCCATCACCTCCCTCGCTGTGAGTTGAATTGAACAGCTCAATCCAGAAATAGAAGTCGATTGCGCTTTAGCATTGATCCTGACGTGTTAGACAGTGTTCAGCCCAGCGTTTGCTTTTGTCGCTTAGTCTTTATGATATATTAACACATTAACCTCCAGTAACTTTCACAGTATTACCACATCTCGCTCGCCTTTAGTAGGAACTTACATGTGTTTACTTTAGCCAGTTAGCATTGTGCTAACTACCGCTACAAACTGCCCCTCGTGTGATTCTGGTGCCTCACAGATAGATTTGCTGAGACACGGGTTACGAGTTTCCGTTTTGGTTTGTTTCCAAAATAGATTGCTGCCTACCCTCCGGTGGTACAGTAAATTTTACGGTAGCTCGAGTTTGGCCTAGTTTGAAAACAGTGCGAAACCAATCCCTGTGGTTTTCGGGCATATTGATTTGCCAGAGCGGTTCCAATGGGATGGAAGTGTTCATGTATGTGTGTGTGTTTGTGTGTACTTGTGTGAACGTTTCGATGCTGTGCCATGCCTGGAGCCAGTGTGACGGTGGGAAGGATTGCTTGCCATCTGGTGCAGTGTAAAACTGTCAGAGCCGGTCTCTGCATTTGGAGAGTCTTACACAAATGACAGGGGGAATTTCTTGAGCAAATCCAAAGCCATGTACCATGCCAGCATCTCACGTGTTTTTTTTTTTTTTTTTTTCTTTTTTTTTCCTTTTTCTGTATTTCATTGAGTATCCTGTGTGTCACGAGATGCGGTGGTTTTAAATAACGTACGTTACTCAAAGCATGCTCTTTGTGTCCACTGTCATGCGAATGGTGCATGAACTGAGTTTTCTGTACAACTGCAATGGAAAAAGCCATAAATGCATGCAAAAATAGACATTGGTTTTAAATTCTTGTAATAAAATCCAGCATGATTAAATGTATTATCTTTCAGACACATTAGTCTTTTGTCGAGTTTTCATTTTATGATTTCTTTGTTGGGTTTTTTGTTGTGTTGTTAATGTTTTCCATGCACATGAATCATAAGCCCGTCCTGAAGTGTTTTTTTTTTTTTTTTTTTTTTTTTTTTTTAAGTGGTGATTACCACTTTTCAGGGTCATAAAACAGTATGGAATTTTAAAATGGTGATTTTTTTTTTCAAGGAAACTCAAGATCTAGGTTTGAGCAAGAGTCACATCCCAAATATAAAATCATATTTTTAAATATATATTTAAAATTAATGTATTAATAGAATTAGACTACAAATTAAAATTTTATTGTGATAGACAAGTAATTCATTGAATTGATGTTACTACACTCTAAAAATGCGGAGTTGTTTCAACGCAATTTTGGGTCAAATACATTTTTATTACATTTTGGGTTTGTCTATATTTAAGCCAAATTTGGGTTAAAAACAACCCAGCATTATTTAGAGTGTAGAGTCTTTTGATTTTTAAAAATATAATTATGTAGATTGTTAATTTTTCAAAAATGCTCTGCTACACTCTAAAAAAATGCTGGGTTGTTTTAACCCATCTTTGGGTCAAATATGGACAAACTCAGCCATTGGGTTAAATGTTTATATTACATTTTTAACCCAACATTTGGGTTTGTCCATATTTGACCCAAATTTGGGTTAAACCAACCCAGCATTTTTTAGAGTGTATAAAAAAATCAGCTGGAAATTGATGTAAGTAAAATGATTTTTGGCCAGATTATCCTTGTGATAACTGTGAGTATTATCAAGGTCATTGTCTCTCAATGTTTATTTTTATTTCTTATTTTCATTTTATCTTCATAAACGTATGCACTTTGGCAGAACGATTTCAGATCTATTTGGTCTACAGAGAGATTGTAAGATAAGAGATCCACCTTCAGCTTCCCCTAGTGTAGTTTATCTGCGTTTATCACATATGTGCTGTCAATCCTTCTTTAAAACAAAGCAGAATATGAATCTCAAAAATATAACAGGAGCGAACAGCTGCGGTGCCGTCCGAGGATGAAAAGCTAAACTCTAATCATTGTGTTCTCAGGCGAAAGAGCGGCGTGGAGAGCCACATGTTGTGATAAGATGCAGCCATCTATAGTTGTTGAACTAATTGCGCGATAAAAAGGACGTGAGTGCTTTGAAGTCTAAAACGCAGTTGTCAGTTTCTTTGAAGGCTATAGTAATTGTCATGTTCACTGCCCCACAAATCAAACCGCCGACACGTGTTCCTCTCCGGGTCTGCTTCGTTTCCCCATCCTTGATCTGTCTCTTACAAATGAATGCTGCGGACAAAGTCCTGATCCATCACATCTGGAGTCCGTAAACCTGAGTTATCTCAGGAAGAACTTCACCTGTATGTCTGCATTAGCCATTACCTTGAGGCGACTGAAGTCTCATTAGACCCCAAACACTATCCAGTACGTATTTAACACCATATATTCAAACAAAATCCACATATTTTGTAATTTCCTGCCGCTGCTAGAGGTTTGGCTCTGAACTCGCAAGAAAACGTGTTAGAAATGCCCACTTAATCCATTTATCAACTTTGTTTTGCAATATAGGCTCTTATCAGTGGCACTTTTGCCTCTTTGGCTTGATGCTCGAGTCCAAGCAGTCATGAAATGTGCTTATTGGCCTCGGAGCTTTGTGATAAGACATGGCTCCACATAATCCATCCGTACTGTTGGTTTCCCCACTTATTTGAATGGAGAAGTTGGGGCTCCTTTCTGTCGGTCAGAGATCCCCCCCTTGATGTTGGGGCTCTTGGTAAATGACTTCCTTGTTCCTGAGCAATCTCTTTGACTTCTGTGGAAAGCCAGGTGCCTTGCCTCTGGGCAGAGTTTAAATGCAGCAAGTCTTCACCCAAAATAAACCTGTATCCTGTAACGCTCTGTTCCTCTGGGGTCCTCGGTTAATCGCCCAAATCCTGGTTCAACAATGAAGACAATTGAATTAGCAGATGAACTATATCTGCATGTGTCACAGATTCCTGATGGATTGGTGTGACTCTGTGTGTGTGTGTGTGTTATACATAAACTGTATATATAGGGGAGTAACAATAGTGTCACAATGCATCACAATACAAAAATGCATCAATATGTATCGTGGATATAGTGGCAATATGTGTTGCGGTAATTCACCCAAAATCCGTGTGAGAAGAAAATTCAAGCTTACAGAGTTTTAGTGTCAGTACTACATTAAACTACTTGATATAATGTTGAATATAATGTATAATAATGCAATGGGGGGATATTTGTGGGTTCTAATAATGCCAAATGTCTTATGTTGTTACCAGTAAACAGTGGCTGTGATTATTTTAAATATATCTAGTCAGTGACAGAATGCAAGCATATTCGTATAAAATAATTCTGTATTTTCAGTTTCATCAATATTTTTATTCTGGTGTCACGTCCTGTGAATTTGCTTACAAGCACCAAGTCCAACCCTTTTCATTTACACCCATAATGTAAAAAACAAATGTAATATTTTAATCAACAGTATCTTTTTTGTTAACCTTTTACCACTTGTCTTGGAGTATCGCAATAATATCATCTTTTGAGTTCAGTATCGTGAGATGTATCGAATCGTGACATGAGGGTATCGTTACACCCCTACCCTACAGTATGTATACTTATATACAAGTATATCATTTTATTTTAATGAATACAGTATGATACTCACTATCGAAATAATTTAAAATGTTTGTTTGATCTGTTAAAATCTCTAAATCGTCATTTTTTTCAGATGTAACTACATTTCTAAGTGAATCATAATCTGGTTATGCATTCATTCAAATGTACAGCATATTTGTGAACCCCTTTACACAGCAAAATCCCCAGTGTTAAATTAACACTGCGAAGTGTGAATTATATAAACTCTAAGCAGAGTGAACACTGAAGCAGTGTCAAAGTTAATTAGATAATTAAGTGAATAATTGAGTGATGATTTAACATTATGATTTTAACAAGCAGAATCTCTGAAGGAGAAAACAGTAATTTTAAGTCACCATTATGGTGATCAGTGTTTGGTTTAGCTGGGCTCTTGACCCTTAAATCATTAACTTTAGATTTTGTTTGGCTGCTGTATGTGACTTATAACAGCCAGATGAACAAATAGAAAAGCTACATTTAATAGCTAAACAGTTTGGCTGTTATAAGTCACATATTTAATGTTTAAGGTTTAAAAGTTCTGTATTTCATGAAGCTAAAAGTGTGTAGTGTAGCTAAATATCTCTATTTCAATTTGATTTGTTTAACATTTTGGTTAATAAATAATTCCTATACTTCCATTTATGCTGTAGTTTTGATGAATTCAGTAATGTTATAAAATGTGAAAAAATGTATCATGCTAAAGTTACTGGCATTATATTCTCATGACACTGATGATGGAATATTGACAATAGGTGTGTTTGTCTTGAAGTGGTGCTGCGTGGACCGTTCATGTAAAAGATATAGCACTTTGAAAATTAACATATACCAACATGATGATTTATAAGCAGCAGTGTATGTGCTTGGTAAGTATTATGATCATATCAAGATCTTGAAATGTCACAGTGTTTGTTGCCTTTATATTTGCATGCAGTCTGTGATAATAGTGTGACATCTGGAAAACTCTTGTGGTTATTGCCATGGCCAGTGATAAAACTTTATGTAAATTGTTCCCATAAACGAGATCAAATTCCTGTCATGTACAAATAAATTTATTGCACAAGCTTAAATGAATACATAACTTTATTTAAATAAATGCTTTGTCATAACAAAAAAAAAAAAAGACAAAGGTTAAAAGAGTACATAAATTACAAGTTGAATAAATATTACACAGTGATATTCACTTTCTTAATAATTTGATTTTTTTTTTTTTTCATTTTATTGGTTTTTAATAAGAGTTCCAAATGCTGAACATTTTTTAGAGTCCTCCAGCCACTAATGGGTCTTTTTCACATGCCAGTTTAAGCCACATTTAGGTGGTCAATCATCAAGTCTTTTCTCATCCAAAAAAAAAAAAAAAAAAAATTCAATAAAGAAAAAAAACTGTTATGCATTCAGAGAAAGAAAACCTGTCGTTTCTACTGTAGTGTAAGTTATGAACACTGCTGTCTACCCAAGTAGGAGATTCGGAATCTGATGAAAGCAGATAAAAAGCAACATGCTGCGTCCTGGCAATCGATAGTCTTTTACCTCTAATTACAAATCAGAACGGATCAAAATCACATTAATGACATTTCTTTCCCATTCTCACAATGACACCCCAGATGGATTCTAAGGTAAAACTCAATTTCAGCCACAGTGCATCGTCTTATAACATTCAGGGTTTTCATATAAACACTTTATTTTGTTTCCTTGTGACCAAAGCCGTTGCGTGCCTGCTTATCAGATTCCGAGACTGTCTATCTAAAAAAAATTCTACTATGAAGTGTGAAGCACTGCAAAAACGTTGTATTTTTGTCTGGTTTTTCAGTAAAAACATCTAGACGTTTTTTAAAACAAGATCAATTGACTTGAGAAGCAACAGTTTGGAATAAAATGTCTTGAATTATCACGTTCTTCCATCCATGGAACACGCAAGAAGATATTTGCAGCTGCGTTATGAACAAGTGAACGGTGAACACGGCTGTCAAGCAAGATTTTCAACTCCTTTTTTTTGCACAAAGCTCTCGTACAACTTTCTACGACTTGTGTGGTGCTTCGTTTGTTCATTTTGAAAGCTTGACAAAGTGAGCAGCTCGGACATTATGCTAAACTTCTCCTTTGGTGTTCACACGGAAGAAAGTGAGTCAAAATGGTTTGGAACACAAATTTTGGTTTTTGGCCATACTAGTTCCCAAAAAGTTTGAATGCGATTCAAGATATGATTTTGCTTTTCAAGTAAATTCAACTACTTGTAAAGTCGTTCAGATGATTTTACCAGGAAAACAAGACACCGATACTGATTAAGAAAAGGATTTTTGCAGTATGTGTTGTGTGTTGTGAAGTGAGATCACCGCTTAAGGCCCTCACCCGCTCTCCTTCTCCCCGGATATCACTGAGACGCAAAGTCTATTAAGAGTAGATGGAGAATAGACTGTGATTGGTTGTATTACTGGTAAACCCACTGAATGATGGCGTGGGTCTCAGGCTTGGGCTTGCGAAGCCCCTGTCAAAGGTACTCAGGCAGGGTATCTGTCCGAGGCCTGCTCCTGCTCCTATACCTGAACTGAGATTCACTTTGAGACGGCACGAAACGTGTGGCAAGGTAAGGAATTAAGTGCAAGCTGCTTTCTTTAAATGGGGGAGGGGGCTTTCGACATGGACCTGGATTACTCTGATTACTGATTTCGCCACCGGTGGTAAAGACACCTACCAGGCGAATTGTGCAATAACTGCGGCGACTACGCCTCCTCGCGACACCTACGAGAGTCTGGTTAACCCGCACGCCCTGAACTCGCTCTCTTTCTCTCACTCACCACCACCTCCCATCTTGTCATTCGCAATTCTTTATTTGACATGCAACCCGTGGTTATTTAAAATTACAGCCAGGCCCACACGGGATGGAATTCTACGCAACGTAATTTGATTGTGCTTTCAGCTACCAATAAGAACGCAGTTCTCTCAACTCCACGACGTCTGAAATATGGAATATGCAGATAGCGCCTGGTTATGATGGGTGAGATCTGGATAGATCAGTGGCTATTTTTACAGCCCCCTCCCTGCAGTGAAACTATGATCATTCGGGCCCCGGAATAAGATCCGGACAACGGACCCATTGTGGCAGGGAATGGCTTCACTTACTCTTCAAGAGCTGACTGGTGAGTATCCCTGTTTGATGTATAGCTTGATTGAAAATACTCTCTTGTCAGCAATTACACACATTTGCAGTCTCTGTCAAATCAATCGTCAGCTTATTCGTAAGAGAAATAACAGTAAATGAGCTAGCGCTAGCTGGACTACGATCTCCCTATCTTAGCCTCGGTGCAGGGAGCGATTTCTGATAGCTGCTTGACATACAATGTAGCGTAACGGATTTCATATCTGATCTGATGCAATATTTGAACGCAATTGAGGTCCTTCGTCAATATGAAAAGGCTGTTTCGTTCCCCTTGGCTATTGTGGAACGTTCACGTCACCATTCAAATGTATTTGCATGTAGGAAGGCACTGAGACTCGCACACTGAACGTCACTGCGGTGAAACGCACCTTCTGTTTTTCCACCGTGCCTCGAGGTTCGATGAAATGCAGAAATACAAATTAAATGTGTCATCATGCTAACCAAAAGAGCTATTACCGATTTGTGAACAGTCAAAGTGGGCGGAGCTTAAAAAGTGGTCCGACCTGCATTCAAATGAGCGAGTTGTCACTGTGACAGGTCAGATGGAAATATGCAAATTGATAATGCTAAAACTCCTTTGCTGAGCACCAGATCGTTGTGGTTGTTTGTTAAGGACAACAAAACAAAAAAGAAAGAAAACATTCAATAATCTAGAGTTAAAGGTAATATACCAAGGTTGCACCTATTTTCAGTGAAACCACATGGTCGAGGAACATGGCTCATAAGTGGACTTTCATTACCTCCATGAAGTCAAAGGAAACAGCACATAACAAAAAAAATAATAAAATAAAACATTACAGACAGAAAGAAACTACCGCTCTGCACGGTGAACGTCCGTCAAAGTTCAAACGCAAGGGGTTACAGCATCTGTCTCGATTTTAACTCAGCCCAGATGCCACGATATCTGATACCAAACTATTCCAGAGTGGCCCTTTCTTTTCTAGGCGTGGACACCGATTGATTCTCTGTGTGGACTTTATTTCTCGTTCGGGATCGCTCTGCTCTGCTGTAAAACTGCGTGGCAGCGTCTGTTTACATAGGCACGGTTGGCATGTTAGGTAAGCTACACAGTCTGGAGCCACTGAAACAGATTTGTCTAATGGGATCCTGGTTTTCACTACGTTCTGGGAGGGATATGCCACAAAGACAAAAAAAAAAAAAACATTTCTTTTTTTTTTTTGAAAGCTATCGCCGTATTTCATTGCTCACGCAGGTGTGCACGCAAACGCACACTCGTACACACACAAGCAGGTTCCCCAATGAATAAGTGCTCTGACATGACAAAAAAAGCCAGATAGAGATGACCGTATCAGCAGATCTCTAACATGTGTTTTCCTTTTTTTTCTTTTCTTTTGGAAAACAAATGTTTTTTTTGTTTTTTTTTAATTCAAATAGTAAGAGTTCCTGCTATCTCCCTTGATACCTTGACAACAGAAGATGTAAAAGACCAAGATAGCCCTGTTAATATTCAACATGCCATATATTCTTTTTTTTTTGTAGTTTTTTGTTTTATGTTAACTTTAAACAAAACAGTATGGTGCTCAAACCCCAGCTTCTATAAAAATATATAATTGTGTGTATATATTTTTAACATTTTGTTGTTGTTGTTGTTGCCGGGACTCAGCTCTAGCAGGGGGCTCCTCTTATTGGCTGAGTCCGGTGAGATAGAGATGAGCGCTCAGTCAAAACGATTCCTGTGGGTTATCTCACTTTAACGTTTTCTTTTTAGTCTGATTGTTCATATTTGTAATAGCTGTTGTGTTTCTTTGTCGTTTTGCATCAAAATCTCAAAGTGACTGGCGGGTAGACTGGTGGGACAGGACAAGGAGGGTGGGCCCTAGGTCTGGTGATCAGGGTGGGTTGATTCTCACTCGTTGTTGTTACTGTTCTCCAAATCCTTGCACTGGATGTTACCGCCGCTGTAGTCAGTGCCGGGCAGCTGCACGCCATATTTGTCCACGCACCAGCAGATGCCTCGTTTCCGGCCGCGGGAGGGCTTGCACTGCAGGGTGGACAAGGGACAAAGGGTCATATAACTGCAAGCAGTCCAACACAATGAGAATGCCTCAACTAGAACCAGTGTGCGTTCACAAAATATTTGTGGTGTGATGTAATTAGAAAAAGACAGTCAATTCAAGTGTACAATTCAACATGACTGTGTTGATTATAATGGGAGTGAAACTACTCTTTTAACACAACTATTAAACTCATTTTCTTCAGTAGACTTTAAAGAAAAAAAACAAACATTATAGCTACAGCTGTAAAGATGTATGAACATGGGAGTTGAAGTAATGGTCTTTTTAAGCATTTAAAGGGTTAGTCATCAATCAGTCTGAACCCATAAGAGTGACTTTTGTTCATCTTCAAAACACAAATGAAGATCTTTCTGATGACATCTGAGGGTTTTTCTGTCCCTCCATTGATAGCTACGCAACTACAACACATTATCACCCTTTGGCATCATATAGGTGACACCATATGACATTTCGTCGAAATACTACGCACATGGAACCCTTTAGCATCAATATAACACCAACTGTAATGGGTAGGTTTAGGTCTGGGGTAGGGTCTGCGTCTAGCGTCATATTGATGCTAAAGGATGTATGACGCCTTGGGTTCTGCGTGTTATATTGACGCTAAAGGGTGCCATATGCTTAGTATTTGGACGAAATGTCATATGGCGTCACCTAAAAGGATGAGAACAGGCTCGCAACTACCACTTAGACGCTTCAAAAAGTTTATAAAGAGATCGTAAAACTAATCCATTTGAATTGAGTTGCTTTAAAATTCAATCTGTTTATCGTAAAAAGCAGTCATGTCTCTTTAGAAAATTTAGACTAAACCGCTCATTTGTTTTCCAAAGATTTTGGTTTGGAACGATGGGTGAGTAATTAATGATTTAATAGATTTTGAAATTTTTTTTTTTTTTGGGTGAACTATCCCTTTAAAGAACAGTAAAAGAGCTAAAATTCCGTTTGAATTTTTTGCAAATATTATGTATTATTTTAAATATGCATGCATTCACTCTTAATAATATGCATTCAACGGCTGTTACCTGCTTGCGCTTGAAGAAGCCCTTCCTGTCACAGTTAGGCAGGTAGAGGGAAAGAGCCATGACGCGTGAGGTGTCTTTCATATTTTGAATGACTCCATCCAGCTTCCTTCTGCAGGGACCCTGCGTCAGACCAACACATTGTGAGTTACATCATCACCTCAGTGTTTACGGCTAGCTATCATTTTACTGCAGCTGCTGCGTCACACAACTTACAAATTCAGGCTCATGCTTGTCGATGGGAAGGGGGGAGTAATCCATGGTTCCCAGTGAGCGAAGCTTCTCCTGTTGTTTCTTCTTGTCCTTGCGCACGGCAGCATGCTTCTTGCTGTTGATTACATCTGGAATTTTAAGGGGAATTTTAGGACTCTGGTCTTCAGTCGTGTCTGGCTTCACTGTATCATCATGCTCTATTGATTCACGATCTAAGACAAAGAGAATCAAACAATACGCGTTAACTAGGCTTTTACTGCAAGGAAATGTGAGTGCAAAACTCACAGCCATGATGCTAAAGTGGTTGCTAGGGCGTTGCTATTGTTTTTAGTATATTATTCTCTGTTATAGTCTTGTCTCTGGTCCTTTGGTGTGAATCTATGGGATTTTTTCACTCGCTTTATCATCCGCCCAGCTAAAAAATGCATTAGCGAACCTTAACAAGTCGCACAATTTGGTATCATTCAAATTATAGTACCAACATTGTTTGATTGGCCATTTCAGTCAGTTTGACAGTGACGAGCACTGTAAGACCACTGAGACATGCCAGCATAACATTTTTAAACTTTGGTTATACTTTATTTTAAGGTGATGTAGTTGCATTGTACTTACTCAAATAAGAACTGCTTAATATTACTGTAGAGTTATGGTTAGGGTTTGGTTTAGGGTTAGTTACTTGTTGTAAATATGCATAATTTACAGTTATTACTATAATAAGGACACGTGGTAACGTCAGCTTAAAATAAATTGTTACCAAAACTTGCGGACAAAGTGGTGTGTAATGGAGTCGGTGGTTAGACAACTGGTCGACTATTGTGATATGTTGTATTTTAGGTTGTTTAGGTTGCTTTTTTCTTACAAATCCTGGTTGCTAATGAGTGTCTAGAGTGTAAACATTAAAGCAACTGTTTCTTCACCAAATGTTTCCTATGCATTTGTTTACAAAGGGAGGGGGCAGCATCAACAGATGATGACCATCCCCCCCAACCTATCACGCCCTATACAACTTGAAACAAAATCCTCAAAATTCTAATGCTATTTGATGGCATTTTCTAAAATGCAGTTAGGTGTACTGTCTAAACATTGAATGCGCTTCTGTTTTTACAGCTGAATAATTCCTTCGATTACATTTCCAGCACATGTGCATAAGTGCGAACAGAAACGACTTTTCAAAGGACCCTTAACAGCTCACTTGAAGAACTTTGAAGTCACAATAACCATAACACCATGACAACCACAACCTTATTCTTCAAGAATCTAAGGCTGTGTCCAACATGTGTCCAGGGGAAATGTGGAGAAATTGCAGAACAAGTCATTCAAGCAGCATGTATAGTTTGATAGTAAAACTCCACAGGATTCATGCCTCTACTTATAAATTGTCTTTCCACTGAAGTCAAATACTTTGGATGCAGAGCGAAGCCAAACATAGTACATCCAGAGGAGATTAACAGATCATTAACACTAAGCATACAATATCAGGAGATAAAATTACATTGGCATTTAGTCATCCAAACCAGTAAAATCATCTAAAAATTGAACATTTATCATATTTGCCAAATTCAATTCAAATGAATTTGTATAGTCCTTTTTACAATACATGTTGTTTCAAAGCAGCTTTACAAAAAGTGCATTTTTGAGAATAGCAGAGGGCCTAACACCGATCCTTGAGGTATTCCGTTCTACTGACGTTATCCCCATTTCAACAAACAAAATGCCAAATTCCAATACCAAATTTCATTTTTGATTGGAGTTATTATAGGAAGTGTATTTGTTTATGGTAGTGGTTTAATTATATAATTTACTGAATATTATATTGTTTCCTTTCAGACATGAAGCGATTATTAAATCATATAAAAAGATATTCGAAGTATTTTTTCTGATATTGCATCTTATTGTGGCTTCATTCGAGAATCAATTCGAATGGACGTACGGATTGGGTCATGAAACATCAAGGCCGTTGGGGGTGCCAAGTATTTTTTTTGAGCATACAGCCAAGAGTGCATTATCAGACAGCTGAGGCAGCCAGGAGAAATGACTGAGATAACTGCCCTCCGAGCTCCAGTGCTTCACATTGCTGCGGACTGGGGCAGGGTGTTCTGGAGCGGGCCGGTGGTGAAAGAGTCTGTCTGACCTGGAGACGCATGGGGCGGGTGCCTGGTCATTACAGGAATTGGTTTCCTGGCTTCTGAAGTTACAATCAGAGCATGGTGCTGTCTCTTTGAAATCAATCCTGCAACCCATGACTTGGCAGACTGAAATTTCTATACAGATTTCCCCGCAGGTTTGGGCTCCCGAAGCCACCGAATTTGAGATCACCTCATGGAAATGTCATAGGGAAGTTTGCCTAGAGGGAGATTTACATGGCTTAGAAATGTAGACTTAAAAGGGAGGGTGCAGGATGACTGGGTTGGCAAAAACAATTCCTTAACGGTTGTTTTCGTGACTTTACTCTTTGCGCACGGTCCAAAAGCATCGTGTTTAAGAAATCAGCAATGACTAGAGTTTGTAAACCACTAAATTCGTCTTTTCAGTCGCAGGCTTTTCGGAGTGAGGACCAAAATCACTTTTTCCATGCTCGTGGTCCCCAGCTTGTAAAGGTTTAGCGGGTCTGTGTTTAACATCTGACACACAGCCAAGATCCTGGAGCCAGGCCAAACCAGACGTATCACGTGTAGCCCGTCTATTCAAATGAGCTTTGGAAAGAATGCTCAAGAGGTATTGGTGTCTCTCCTCTTGGTCTTGCAAAACTTTTCATTAAGATAAAGGGACCCGAGCCTGGCCAAAAGAGATGCATCTGATAGGGCTCCGTTTAATAATTTACATGTCCGCTGGGCAATTATACTTCATGAATATCCACAGTTTCTTACAGCTTGGGGGCTAATGATGAAAGCAGATCCCCGTTTGAGTTGCGTCGTCACCTAGTCTGATTTCTTTTTCAGAACGTGCAGCCAAACAAGCCGACAAATGCAAATACAAGGTGCTTCTGAAATCCTTGGGGGCCTCAAACCATGTCCTTCAGTCTCTTATTAGCATGCACGGTTAGAATTAGGTCTTGCTATTGTTAAATATTCAGACGAGCTCTCCTTTGAAAGTCGTTCTTGAAGCAGGCCATTCTGCTGGGCTTGTCTTTGTCTTGCATTCATTGTCACAGACCAACCATGGCATCCCTGGCAAGACTCCACTGCTAAATATTTAAAGCCTGGACCGTGTCCACAACATGCTTGGGCCGCTGTAGCAGATAAGCATCCTATATTACCAGAAAGAAATGCAACTACTGCCAGTTCAAGTCAGGGTAATTGCAAAGTAACATTAAAAGCTACACTTTGGGATAAAAGTTTCCATGTTGCAATATGCTATCAGTTACAACCAAGAAAGTCGTCGTATAACTTACTATTCAAACGAGTCCCCTGTAATTCAGGAGTCAGGACAATGCAAAGTGATGACACCTTAAGGCTGAAAGCACATGTGCGCACCTCTTCGTCGCCTGACCGTGTCTCATGTCATCAACACTCCGAAACATGAACTCAAGAGGTGCTCTTCAGGACATCAGTGGATCACTCGAAGTCGCTGATTTCAATTAGCTCGGACAATGGCAAGAGAGCGATACTGTCTATAAGCTCAAGGCATCTTTCCGTCAAGAGTATCAATCTTTCCATCTTTTATTTATCAACTTGTTTATTCTTAAGATTCGATATAATCATTTAAAGGGGACATGCAATTGTTCACGTGCTGCCGCTTAAAGTGGAAAAACACCTTCGGATTTTCTACAGGCGACACTGAAAAGCCAAAAATGATAAAGAGCCCATGAGAAGGATTCATTTTAGGATGTTTTGAAGGTTTTAAACTGTAGGAAGTACGACTGGGTGTTATGATGGTAGAACTGCGTCAGCCAGAGTTTATACCATTTAAACTCTGGTAGATATATTTGCATAACTATCAGTGGACAGGACTGCTTTACATTGTTTACACATGAGAGCGACAAAGAAACAAGTAGTAATGTGAAAATGCGAATGAGAATAAAATAAATGCTTTTTACAAACATTTACTTGAACTCTCGAGTGCCTCGGCTTCATTTGCGGTTCATGATTTAGCGTCATAACTACTCGTTGCGTTCGTTTAGTAAGTAATAGTACACATGGAGTGTTATATGATGTATACTAGTACACATAATAGCAATTAGAGTGTTAGCGTGAGCTTTATCAAACCATTTTCAAATAAATCGGCTATTCTGAGCAAGCAAAATTTTGGGTCCAAGCTTCAGATCACCTTTCCCATGATCCTCAACAACCAAATGTAACAACTGTAACAGATGCTGTATCTTATCTGTCCTCTCAAGAATCCTGCAGGGCACAAAATTTGAGGCAGCACTTTGGAACCACATCTGAACCTGTGCTGCAGGCAAGAAATTAGGCACCTTTTGTTCTCCTTCCCTAAAGAAACGTGACACTGCGGCTCCCCCTCCACCACCCCGAAGCACATGACAGGACGTTTCAACAGGTCGGCGTCTTCTGCTGAGCCACATGGTTACAGCCCCGCTGTCTGCTTACATTCTGTATGTTTAATTTTGTAAATGCGAGCCGTAAACCCATAGATTAAATAGATTGTTTTTGGTTTGGTCAGCCTAACATGTGTTCTTATTTAAGCAGGGCCCAGCGTGAGGATGTCGCAGCCTGGGAATCACGTTTCTGACAGAGACGAGACTACTGTGCAAGCTGATTTTCTTCACAGCTGTTACTCACTAGCTTTCCAGGTGCCAATGACAAATACACGCTGGGCAGATTGCTGTTAAACTTTACTGGAAGAAGTCATTCAAGCATGCTAAATAGGTTCCCTGCTTGCATACCTCTGCAAACGATGACAGGGCACTTGATATATGGTTAAAAGTAACCAATGTGCAGATTATACAAAGTTAGGCATCACTTCCAAAAAGTGCAAGAGATCTATTCAGATCCTTTTCAGTGAAGCCATCCATATATCTGTCAATGTCAGTCTGATGTTGCAAGCAAGTATACGTTTCTGTGTGAAGTTTGGCCTGTGGCATAAAATATAAAAATTTGATGACAGACAGGCAATAGAAGAACAACTGCGTTCCATTCCCTTGTAATCGTTGTTTAGTTATGGCAAGGTCTCTGGTGGGTAAATAAAACGCATAAATCAGAGATACAGAAGTAACCGAATACAACAGCCAACTTCTTTTGGCCCGATTCTTTGACGTTTTTTTTTTATTCGCACGCTCTTAGATTCAGACCGTGGTGTGCAATCGTTGCTAAAACAGACTTAACGGAAAAGTAGCCTGTAGACATATCTGTTGGCAACAGCATCCAAGATCCACATGGCATGTCCAAACAGAAAGTCTCCCATGTGATCATTGACACATCTGCAGAATTTGCCAATCCGTCAATGGCAAGGCATAACCTTTTGTACTTGGCTCAAAACATTCAATCTGTAAATCGCGAGTGCCAGCATTCAAGGCCATGAAGGTATGAGACTATTCACATGTTATGTTCCTTGAGTGAGAAATGATTCCTGTATTTCAATTTTATGTTTGCATAACTGTGAAACTGAGGGGGAATAAAAATGGATCAGGAAGGCACGAGCCAAAAAGCTCTGAATCCTAATGCGGGCAAGGACGCTTGACCACCACCACCACCACCACCACCCCTCCCCACCCCACTCTCTCTCTCTCTCTCTCTCTGTCTGTCCTGCCCAGCTAGTAAAACCAGGCTGAAACCGAATACCACGGGAGGCTAGAAGCGTTCCTCTAAATTCATCCCCATGCTTGACGAACAGCTCTTGATAGATCGGCTCCACACACATTTTGCTGAATCACAAGGGCTCGACTGTGTGCCCACTGCAATCACAGAAGGGGTAAACCAGCAACCACACTCATCAGAGGACTTCAGATAGAGACAAACGGGTTTCTGATGTGCACCTGTGTGCGAGGGGGTTGTTTTTGTGTACAAACACCCACGGCTGAATTAAACCTCATCTGTTTTATGATATATGTGCTGTCTTGTTGTCTGAAATATATAGAAGTGAAACCACATAGACCATTTTTGTTCATGTAGCTCAACTGGTAGAGTTTTGCACCAACAACGCCAAGGTTGGGGGTTCGATTCCAGACAAAAGCAGGACTTGAACGCACCGAATAAAACCATTTGCCAAATACATAAATTTAAATAAATATGCATGCTGTGCACGGTTATTCTTCATTAACATACGATTTTTGCAGATATGAGGGCTTGTAGACACACTACAGCTACTCTCCTTTCATGGATTTAATATTTGAACGGTAATCCATCCCTCAACACCACCCACAGACTTTAGACCTAAATTCAGAGCAACCTAGAATCTCAATCAAGAATATCATGAGACGTGGGTACACCGTATACAATGATGAGAGGTGTGATCATAACAATGGAGGAGTCACTAATTCAATAGAGCACCATTGCCAAATCAAACACTATGCACAAAGCAAGACTGTATGGAGTTATGCATCTTTCTTGGGGCTCTTTGCACAGTTCTGAGCAGCATACTGAATTATGCAGTTCTGTGAGTCTGATGCTGCTTTGCTTCTGTGCCAATGCAGCATCAGAGCTGCCTTGAACTTTGTCAAGATAAAATATATTAGTTTATCTTTTTCGGATTTGTTACAGTTTATGATTTGACAATATTTCTTTAAAAAAGTACTGTGGTATTGCCATTATTTGAGACCCCAACCATGGCATTTATTTGGAAGTATGTCCAAAACAATACATGATGATACTATGGTAGATGCCAACAAGCATGGTAGGCTACATGACCAAAACATGGTACTTTTAGTTGTAGGCTTGTGTTTGTTGATATTGGCTTTGAATAAAATAATCTACACTAATACTTATAATGCGCAGCACTCAAATGTGGAAGTACCAGATTATAATACAATGGTAACAGAATGGTGGCATATTTACATTATACGTGCAAAAATACCATGGTACATTTCCATAAAACGCGGTAGGCTACAACCGCGGTAGTACTATTTTTGTAAATGCATTTGCAGCGTAAAGATTGCATTGGAAATCGTTTGTTAATGATTGGCTTTGTATGAAACACAAACAGGTTTCGCTAATCCTAACAATATGCAGTGCTGGAATATGATGGAAAATAGCGGTGAGCAGCACAGACCGGCCACAACACTGAAAAGCTCATGCAGAAACATGCGCACGCAATAAAACTGGATCAGCGCAAGCCACAAAGTTCCCACCAGACACACGATCTCAACGCAACAATGCCTTCGTGCAACAAAGGCGCACTGCTTTCCAGTTAACTTACCAATAGGTGGGTGCGGTGGTTTGTATCCCTTCTCGTTCGTGCACACTCCCCTGCCGTGTAGCAGGGCGTGAAGCGGCTTCTCCTCGCCGTTGCGCGGCAGGCAGCGCAGCCCGTGCGTGCATGTACCGGTGTATACCCCGCATGCCTGCCCCTCCGCCAGAGCGCAAGTCAAGCAGCAGCCGCAGCCAGGCTCCTTCACCAGCTGACAGCCCACCGGGACCGGAGGACACATGGAGAGCGCCTTCTGATCGCACGGCTCGCACGGCACATAAGAGCCTCCGCTGATGGACAACGCCGTCAGAAATGTACCCAGCACAAGAAGAGCCATAATTCGTGTCAAAATGAATGAGGTCCGATGGCGCAAAAAAAAAAAAAGAAAGAAAAAAAAAAAAAAAAAAACACAACTAGATATGAGAACGCATGAACGTTTGGCTCAGATTCGACTCAAAGGAAAAGTCCGCATGTAAAGTGAAAGCACTGGTTGTGGTGTTTTAAAAACGATTAAATTATAAACAGTCTCTTCAAAATCTTGTGATAAAGAACAATCCGGTGGATTTTCATATAAATACACATAAAATAAATGAATCACATAGGTATTCTCCAATAGTCCAGTTTGTGCGCAATTGGTTGCGCACTGAAATTCTGGACTTTCCGATTCCAAAACACTTTCCCCTCTGGAAGTTTTCTGAGCAGACTGATCAACTTCACAGCAGTGCTTGCCTTTTTAAAAACAGCCAAACCCAAACCCCTAACTATGAATAAGCCAAACAGCGGAGAAGGGAGGCGCACTTGCCAGATCGTGGCGCAGCGCCAGCGCCTTTTCCCCCCCTCGGCAATAGGATCAGTCTTTTACGCAGTGATGCCAAGAGCGCAGAGCAAAACACAAATCCATGCAAAATCGTAGATATGATCCTCGGAGATCGTCCGTGCACTTTGTGGCTGATAACGTCAGATTCGTGCGCGAAGCTCAGCGGCTTTCCAACAGATTCAAGACAAAACGCGACAAAAGGCAACATGGATGTGACATGATAAAGACGCTTCCTCGCATACACATGCGTTATGCAGAACACACACACACACAAGAGCACGATTAGAAGCGCTCTAGCTGCTGCAGGCACCACCCGTATATTAGTGAGCGCACAGAACATGTACGAGTAGGGGAGAACGGGGAGTGTTTTGTTTCAACGTCTGTAACTCTGTATTGTTTTGCTGTATGCGTCTCAAACTGTTTTATAGCATTCCCATGTTTGGCTTCGACAAATTCAAGTCGTTTTGAAATCTATTGCTCAAACCGTTAAATGAGTGTGAAGTACAAAGTGTGCTGTTTACACAAGTTGCACTACATTAATCAAATAGCCTGTACTTTTATAACGACTATGCCATTTTTCAATCACCAAACAGTGAACATATATGTTTGCATTCTAAACAAGGCTAACAAGTGTCAGTCGCACACTTGAATGTGTCACAACTTTCCAAAGATAGAGAGATTGTTTGAATGCTATATCAAATTTGACAAGAGAAGCTGCTAATTCAGATAATATGTCATGTAATCTTCATCACAAATGGAATCAAAAGCCAGATGTGAATGTATACCGACTCTTCTCATTAGAGTGGCAATCATCAATAGTGATCCCATGTTTCTAAATGGTTAAACTAACAGGGTTACAGTTCAGCTTGGTCACTTATAAGCAACATTCACATGTGCAGGAATAGCTACTGACTGCAACCATGAAGACAAATCACTGCAGTGCAAAATTAAAACCAGCTGAGGTGTGTGGTAAATACTGTGGTAAATGCTTAGAGTCTCTTTTCTCTCATGCAGAGAGGTCATGCCAAGTCTCGTTTGAGCTTTAATTACAGTGGTCTTGGTGGTAGTTGAAGAATAGGCAATCTACACCCACCTGTTCCAAACTTTGAACAACTGAAACCACACTTTGAAAAAGATGAGATTTAACAGACACGATTGTTCACTCGTGTCCCTATTGTCTCTCTGTTGTTTACATGTCCCTGGTTTGCCTTATAGAGCGCTCCGAAATGGCATTTGCACATGTCCCATATGTAAAGTTCATCAGTGTGGCAAAATGAGTTGCTCTGTTTTGCTTAAAAATGGCTTTGTCAGATGTGTGATACCAAGTTTAAAGGACTGCATGTGATATTTTATTTTGTTTTTCATACATGCATTGTGTCTCTTGTTTTGCCCAGCTGTACAAGACTGAGTGTCGGTGTGGGCCTCGCTGTTGGATTCACTTCACCTCTGAGATTTTGACCACTAGAAGGAGCTGTTAGCAATGGTAAGAGAGGCTCACCGTGGAATGAACGCTGGCCCGCAGACGCTGATGTTTCATTAGAGATTTACACGGTGCTGCTGTTACACATATCACACTCTGGAGTCGAAGAGACAAACATCAGCCGTCAAGAATGCGTATGCTGTTTTGATAGGCTACGTGACGTTTAATGCACCGTTGTCTCTGTATGCATGTTTAGAAAACATCATCTGTATAGGCCTGTAGGCTATTGTTTTGATAATCATTTCAAATAAGTCTGAATTGTTTGACTGATGTCATCTTTACTCTAATGGGTCCACAGTGCACGTCTTCCTGGCATTGGTTGCTCATGGTGTCCGCAAAGATGTTTTGCTGTTCATTGAATTATGCCTGTTTTTATTTTAGTTCCTGTATGGTCAACCATTCTGGACCTGAACCGGGACTGTTTTCCAGTCGTATAAGATATCAGATTGCCCCGGTTCACTCACAGTGTATTTATCCCTGCCTGGATATAAAACAAACTTAATGGATGCAGAGTGCACAAGTTACTGGAAACAAGCTGGAACTGTTATACGCTCACTAATGAGGAGATAAACTGTTGCAAATTACTGGTGTGAACGCTACTAACACTCACACAGTATCACGTGGATGTGGTTTATGGTTGATGATATTGAGTCATTTATTTTATCTAAAAAAAGAAGTCATGTTTTTATTTGAAAAGATATTCAAATTTTATACATATGAAAACGTATTTATTTTATAAAATATTGTGCATATGTTTTAATGTAAAGTATTGTCTCAAAAATAAGTCATATTTTTTTTTACAAAAACATAAAAAAAATTTGTATAAACTTTTTTTTACATATTTTTTTATAATTGTATTATAATGTATAATGTTTTTTATTTTATATTTTTTTATAAACTATTTTTTATTTTATAAAAATGCTGCATATCTTGTTTTAATTTAGGCTATGGGATACAATATTACAAAAAAAATCTGTATTTTTTTTTTTTACAATATATTAAAAACATTATTTTATGAATTGTAAATTTATTTTTATATTGTATAAAGATAATATTTATACAAAGTTATTAAATGTAGGTCTAATCCAATAAAAAATATTGTCGTTTTTCTTTTATCACAATGACAAAGTGACTGATATCACTGTATTTCACATTTTGTTCAGAGACTTTTAACATGAAAAACTGATCATTTATTCAGTAAAAATCATTAAGAATTATTTCTTAAATCAATATGCTTAAAATAATATATCCATACCTTCTCAGAAATGTTATCATAATTGGTCATCTATTTTAAAGTTTTTTTTCATCCTCAATATAACTTTCCATCCTGTTGGTCTTTTATGCTTTTAAATAACAACAGTCACTTCCCTCATGACGTCATCCTACAGGAAGTGACTTCATTTCGGAGGGAAAGCAAACGCACAAGACTCTGTGAGTATATCTTTTCTCAATTTTAATCACGTTTTAATTGTGTTGTCTGGGTGTTTGAATATTTAGGATGTTTGAAAATGTTTCTTCAGCTTGGAAATGTAGTCGCCCACATGGTGAAAAATCGATGGAAAAATGTTGTCAGTGGAAGAAAGGTGTCTATGTACAAATATTATGAGTAGGATGTGGTCTGTGAACATCAGTGTAGGAATTTTCTCGCACTCCATCATGTCTGCGTCACAATGAAAAACGCCTTAATTGGTAAATTAATGTCTCTAGTGGTGTAATGCTTCCATCTGTCTTTTATTCAGTCAGCCTTGTGGGCGTCGTACTGTTTACACAAACTAATGATTTCAAGCGTTAACATGTATGTTAATATGTAGCTGTGCGACTGTACAATGCTGTTTTGTGTGTGTGGTGAGCTGCTCTGGTCTTATTTTAGAAAGTATTATTTTTAATAGTGTTTAACTTATTCATATTTTGAAATAGCTTTTATTTTTTTTATACTTGTTTTGTTTTTTTTAAGTAATTTTGTGCTTTTGTCATCTTTATTTATTAGTTTTATAATAGCTTCCCCAAGCTAATAACACTTGCTGGCTTGGATAAAAACGAATGACATTGTCAGTTGTCACTCAGAAGGCTTGAGCATTGCCACAGTTAAACCAGCTTACTAAATGTTCATTATGAGTTTACATCAACAATGTACCTTTCCCCGTCTGACTGAAAGTAACATTTTATGAAGATTTTATCTCATCAACATGTTATCTGTAGTTGATGTAATAATATCACATAAACCTCATTGGTATCTACTCGTATATTATCTTGTTTCAAATTAGCAAAGCCAGACAGGGCTAGGTCAAAGTTCTTTTAGGCAAGTCATGTCACTTATGCGCCATCTTGGCAGCACCTCTGTGCATATATTTCGGACTTACAAGACCAGGCTCCTATCTAAATGTATGGGTAGAGAGTCAGGGCTGCACTTACAATGGTCACTGGGACATAAAAACTGTATAAGAACAGCAATAAAATATGATCAAAATCGCTGAAAAAGTTTGATGGCTTTTCCCCAAATTAAGGTTTAAAAGGTCTTTTTCCCCACAGTTTATACCTTTAATACACATACGCAAGGGTTCTCGTCTCCACTGTCGCAAACCTCAACTGTGTGCATGCGTCAGTGGAACCAGACGATAGGCTTACATGTTTCCCGGCTTGACTGTTAAAAGCAGACGATTGGCTTTCCAACGGGAGGGGCGGGGCATGTGCATACAACCGCCATCTTTGGGGTTATGGGTGTCGAGGATTGAGGAAGTGGCATGTCTCTATATAAATTGTCTCTGGCTATGTGCATGTTGCTATTGCGTGTTGACAATGATAGTGTAATGACATTATAACGGTCAGGTAAGTGATAAGGTAAGTTAATGTTAAGATAAGAGTTGCTCAGTTCTTGGAGCAGTAGTAGTTATCCAGGGTTGAGGAAGGTTCTTACAAATGTAATTAGCTTCCATATCACTTGTCTGTTTAAAATCGACATAATATGGAATTCATACTGTTCAATCTTAATGATCTTTTCCATGACCCTGACTTTTTTTGTACAATGAGCGCCCAAGATATTAGGTTACTTTCAAGTTGTGTTTGCAAGTATCACAGCTGTAAACAACCTATCACTACCAGCAGGTAGCTGTAATATTTTCATGGCAGATCATTTAAATGCCAGATGTACCTAATGGGCTTTATGCACAGCTGCACTACTTCCTGAACTTAAGCCAGCTCCTTGTTTCCTGTCTGCCATTATTGGCCAAATTGATTAATTCAGGTGTGCCTGACCTCAGTAGTCACGGCAACAATAACCAAACACACCTGAATTAATCAATTTGGCCAATAATGGCAGACAGGAAACAAGGAGCTGGCTTAAGTTCAGGAAGCAGTGCGGCTGTGCATAAAGCCCATTCACTGCACACTCAGTGTATGTGTTGTAAGGGGTTTACAGTCAAAGACCCAGAACCAGATATGAAGAATGAAGACCCGGAGTCAGAATTATTTATAAGTTTATAAGTTTATATTTATAAGTTTTACTGAAGATAGTTTGCCGTTTCATCAGCTGAAGTTAGCTTCAAGACTCAGCTTCAAGACACAGGAGTTCGTAGGCCACCTTCTTTACAGTTAAAGATCACAACAGTTAAACCATTTCCAAGGTCTAAGCTATGGTTGAATGGTTCTCATTGGCTAAGAAATTGATAAACAGTAATTTTCCACACATATACAGATAGACTGAAGCATATCTCTATCGATTATGCTGCTGAGACCCAGCTCTGAAGTTAGGCATGTTATGACTTTCCATGTCAAAGATTTGGGTTGCTGGGCGCCAGCCTGTTCAGAACATCTCAGCCAATCTCCAATAATACCACTGGTTCCTTAAAGTCGCCATGAAACGGAAGTTGAGATTGTCATTTTTTCCTTGTCGTGATGTATATCCAAGTGAAATGGCTTCTGAAATTAGAAAAAAAAAATGTAGGGCAGGGCTTGATTTCATCCTTCGGGAATTGATTGGATCGTTGGAGGTTGGGCGTTGCAAACAATTTGAATGCGATTCTCTGAGAGGTGGTGCACCGATATTAAAAGCCGCACCCTTTTGCCATTCCACGTGACCAAAAGGAGAGAGAGGTCGTTTCGAAGGGGGAGGGAAGGGTAATGTATTTGATTAAAGATTTCAACACTACAATATTACATATAAAAAGAAGATTTATTTGATTTCATGCCGACTTTAACCTGTAACCAAAAAGACTTACACACACACACACACACACACACACACACACACCGACACACAGGTTTTTCAAGGTTGGATTTGGCCAGGCTCTAACTATAAACAGGAGGGTCCTCTCAGAAAAGGTAATGCATTCTTTTTCTCAACTTTAATCGAACTGGAAAGTAAGGCTTTAACAAAGAAATGGTCCCTTAAACTATTGGCTTCAATGACCCCTATATGTTTAAACACGTTGAAGACCATTCTCAAACACAAAACAAGTCCCTATTTCATTTCTGGAAGCCAAGCTAAATAAGCAAGCACTGTCAGACAACAAATACAGACATTGAAGAATACACGAAAATAACGTTTCAGTAATATATATATATATACACACACACACGCTCACCTAAAGGATTATTAGGAACACCATACTAATACTGTGCTTAAACCCCTTTTGCCTTCAGAACTGCCTTAATTCTACATTCTGGCATTGATCAAACAAGGTGCTGAAAGCATTCTTTAGAAATGTTGGCCCATATTGATTGGATAGCATCTTGCAGTTGATGGAGATTTGTGGGATGCACATCCAGGGCACGAAGCTCCCGTTCCACCACATCCCAAAGATGCTCTATTGGGTTGAGATCTGGTGACTGTGGGGGACATTTTAGTACAGTGAACTCATTGGCATGTTCAAGAAACCCATTTGAAATGATTCGTGCTTTGTGACATGGTGCATTATCCTGCTGGAAGTAGCCATCAGAGGATGGTACATGGTGGCCATAAAGGGATGGACATGGTCAGAAACAATGCTCAGGTAGGCCGTGGCATTTAAACGATGCTTAATTGGCACTAAGGGGCCTAAAGTGTGTCAAGAAAACATCCCCCACACCATTACACCACCACCACCAGCCTGCACAGTGGTAACAAGGCATGATGGATCCATGTTCCCATTCTGTTTACTCCAAATTCTGACTCTACCATCTGAATGTCTCAACAGATTTTGAGATTGTGAGTGTATATACATACCCCCCCCCCCCCTTCTCTCTAACTCTCTCACTCACACATCATTGTTGCCAATCACAGACATATCAGATGAGCTCGTGAACACAATGGCCAATCAGAGGTGTTTACAATTCCACTCAAAGTATCACAATTATTTATTTATTTATTTTTTTTGTTGCCAACTCTTGTTTGAATTAGTTTTCTGAACACTTTCATTGGTTAGTCAAACAGATAGTATACCCCACTGGTTGAGTCTGTGATGGTTGAATTGCTACTGGCTGAGGTCCTGATGGCTTTTCTATAAGTTTAGTTGTACATAAAATGTAAGTGTAGAATTGAGGCATAGTTACTGTCCAGATGTTTTAGGATTGGCCAGCAGTACTGGCTACAGTGATCCATCTTTCCTTAGTTCATCTCGGCCTAATTCCTGGGATTACATGGCTTGCTTGATGAATAGAAGCAGCATCAGAGAGACAATGAGTCCGCTGGATGTCTTAAACTCACACAGCTAATTCTTTTCTAATGCTCTCCCTCATGTTCAGGCACCCAGTAAAGCCCTCAAGCATATGTTTATGTGGCATAAAGAAACATGCACTTTATGTGAGAAGTATTTGTATGATGCACATTTTCTAAATCAGTAATTTATGATGTTTTATTTTGGTTGCTACTGTATGTATTCAATATACTTGACAAAAGGCAGCGCACTATTTTTTGAAACAGTAATGGTGATCAAAGTTGGGGAAGAATACAAATTAATTACATATTTAGCAGTATAATTAGTTTATTGTACTAATTGCTCTCAAAAAGTATGGTACTTATTACATTCTAAATCCCACATCAGCTTTGTCCAGTACAAGGATAGACATGAAACTAACATGTTAATTCTTTCAAATAAATACAAAATTTTATAAATTATTCTTGAACTGACCAAAATATTTAAACGAAATTTACGTTAAAAACATCCATTCCATCATTAGATGTTAAATTTTGATGTTAAATCCACTGGTGTTTTAAATAGAATTAACATATTTAATGCAATGTCTAAACTAATTAAATTGCAGAAAGCTAAGAGTAATCCCTTACTTTTCTTTTTTCAAGGGATAAGTAATTAAATTACAGCAATTCATTTAATGCATTAAACCCCAAACTGATGGTGTTCAAAGCAGGTTGCTTTCTGAGGGTGTCCAGCTAAAATATTTAAGTTTTTCGCTGACGCTGATTTATATATCTTTTTTTTTTCTGGTGCATGAGTGTCTTTCTCTAGAAATGCTTTCATAAGATCTTTCTGATCCTTTCCTCTCAACCATCATTTCCCACAATATCAGAGTATGCAGAGAAGTTAAAGCAGCATGAGAAAAAGATCATTCATTTAATGCAAGATCAATATTACATTGTTTGTCTTTCATTTGCATTTCTGATGTCTGCTGGAATGTTTGGCTCAGGGACTGTGCACATACTTAGAGGTCAAAGCCGTGGTTTTTGCTGGCACAATATATTCTTCCAGACAACGCATGTAGAATTTGTTCTCAGCAAACCCACGTTTCCTGACCTTAAAAAAAGCACAGGGTTGTCTAAATCATTCCTGACTGAAGATTATCCTACTTATAAGGTGCCTAAGGGGCTTTTTTTTTTTTTAATGTAAGAGCTGTGACTGGACCCAGATGGAATTTGCAGTGTATATATATATATATATATATATATTTTTATTTATTTCCAAATTATATATATATATATATATATATGTGTGTATATTAGGAAATTATTAATTTATTAAATATGTATCAAGAATGCATTAAATAACAGTAAAGACATGATGGTATAATGTTGCAAAATAGTAATATTTTAAATAAATATTCATCAAAAAATTCTGAATATTTTTTTATCATGATTTCCACAAAAATATTAAGCAGCACTGATAACTTTAACTTTTAAACTTCACTGATAACAGCACTGAAACGATCGCTCATTTAATTATAAAATAAAAAAAACGAATGTGCATCACAGAACAGAGCAAGGCGAGCATTTGAGCTTATAAAACTTAAACTTTATTTATTTATTTATTTTTTTAAATGAGTGATCGTTTCACTTGATAAGACCCTTATTCATAGTCTGGAATCGTTTAACGCCCTTTGAACAGTTTGCATTTTGTACTGAAACTGTCTTTTGGACCTTGAACCGTTTGGTTCCCAGTAAAGTGCATTATATGGAGAAAAATCCTGGAATGTTTTCATCAAAAACCTTCATTTCTTTTCGACTGAAGAAAGAAAGACATGGGCATCTTGGATGACATGGGGTTGAGTAAATTATCAGCTAAAGTTTTTTAAAAGTGAACTACTCCTTTAAGATATGGCCTCTCACGGCGTTTGCTGCTCATCTTGAGTTTTTATTTCCCCAAGGAGAAACAAACCAGGCGACTGTGCCCTGCATTCTTTCCTCTAGGCCCGTCAGACTCCTGGCCTGCACAAACCGATGCATGTTTGACACGCTCTGCTGTCCTTCATAATGTCGTCACTATTTCAGCGCAATTGCTTTTTCTTCTAGCAATCTGTCTTCTCTGACACTATACCCCACAAAAGATATGCACCATGCACACACTACAATGGATGTATTGTTAGAGTCTTGTGTTCGCCCATTCAGAAAGGTGGCTGTGCTTTGACCACAATGAGGCCACACCAGTGGTATGTTTCTGTTTTCTCTTTCACTGACCCAGCCAAGAGGAATGCTGGGACTTGTGTCGAACATGGCAGCCATTTGTAGGGGAATCGTCTGCTTCTTGATTTCTAGTTTATGACCAGTCAGAATTGCAGTTTGGTCGCAGATCCCAACTGCGTCTACAGCTCTGCAGAGACTCTCAAATAGTTTCTAGAGAGGACACGGAGGCTTTACGGAGTATATAATTATGTTGCAAATTTTCCTGCGGCAAGAAGGATGTTTATCAAGGGCCCTCATTTTCGAACCCGCATACGAGAGGCTCCCGTCTCTGCAAAGGGTTAAGGCAAATTCTTGACCAAACTTTGTCAACCATAAACCTTGCAGTGACCTGTTTCTTCCTCGGGCTTGTCTTAATGAGACTGGTGTAATTATAAAAACAAACCTTGTTGCGACAGAACTGATAAGCAAGTAAACATTAAGGCCACTTAAACGCACTCGTTTCACTATGGTTCCATCTCAGCCGTGGAGAAAGTTCACTTAGCATGAGATTTTATTTGGAAGAGGATACGGTTTCTCTCATTACCATTTTTATTTTCCGATTTTAGTATGCTGTTAGAGTTGCCAGCCAGGGTGGAACCAGAGAAACACAGTCAAGGAGAGCATGAAGCACTTCAAGGTAATTTATGTGCAATTTCAGCTTGGTGAATGAAACTCTTTGGCTCCTAGTTCAGCTCCCAGGGAAGATGTCTCGGCGCTACTGTCAAAGCTGTTTGTTATTTTTGCAACCTGAGCAATATATTCACCCGACCATCCCGGTTCTGAACTATTAGCCCTCACATATTTAATTTGCGAGTGTTTTTCAAGTCAACATGAAATCAAAAATGCTCCTTTTTTACTTTTCCTGGGCTTATTGCACGCGGTTCATTGGTGCATGTTATTTCAAACAATAGAAAGCAGTTAGTCTTTCCCCCCTTCAGTAACCTGGCTCCATTTTGATATGCAAGGATCAGTTTTCAATAACCGAACTCAGTTTCATTTATAAACATGTAAAATTGCCAAAGTAAAATGGGTTTTGAACATCTGCAAAAATGGATTCTTGAGTTTTCAAATGTAAACTTTTCCCTCTTTTTCATGCATTTGAAAATATTTATATAAGGCCTTGAAATGAAATACATTTTTTGTATTACCAAACTGTGCAAAAATGTGTGTTATCTCTGGTGGTTTGTTGATCTTAAGCTGGTTTAAGATGGCCTAGCAGGTCTCAGTTCACTTGATTTAGTTCTCGCACCAGTTAATAAATGACCCAAATCAGTCTAAAACAAGCTAAATATATTTTTAAACATGGTTTCTTCAGTTAGGTTTAAAGGAGAACTCCGGCGAACAATGAACCTTTGGTCTAATAAAACATCGGTACATAGTCAACCGTTCTCTGAAATTTGTTTTCATGATAATCGAATGTAAAGAGTTTTATCTCTAAAAACTGTTTTGCGTATAATGCTAGTAGGCTACTGGGGGCATTGACTAAGTAAAAAGAAATCGCTAGTTTATACCACTAACAAGGCTCAAAATAGCCCCACACTAACACAGTAACATAATGAGGCTCCATACATGCAAAACGAAGCATTGAGAACTTTGTAAGTGTACAGACCGTTTAATAAGAAGATACTTTATGAAGACAGTTCACTTCGCGTATACAGACAGGAGCCATCTTAAAAAATAGTCTCGATAAGTCGAACCACGAACGTCGTGCTGAGTGATCTGAACTCTATGAAGTTCAACGAACTTCTGAACTGTATGAATGGCGTTCGGGGATCGACTTATCGAGACTTTTTTTTAAGATGGCTCCTGTCTGTATAGGTGAAGTGAACTGTCTTCATAAAGTATCTTCCTATTAAACGGTCTGTACACTTACAAAGTTCTCAATGCTTCGTTTTACATGTATGGAGCCTCAGTATGTTACTGCGTTAGTGTGGGGCTATTTTGAGCCTTGTTAGTGGTATAAACTAGCGATTTCTTTTTACTTACTCAATGCCCCCATTACTAGCATTATACGCTAAACAGTTTTTAGAGATAAAACTCTTTACATTCGATTATCATGAAAACAAAACTCAGAGAATGGTTGACTAGGTACCGACGTTTTATTAGACCAAAGGTTCATTGTTCGCCGGAGTTCTCCTTTAAGGCACATAGAGTGACTTTCAAATATTTTAGCTTCACACCAAACTGTTACTTTTGTTTTGCTAGTATCAATAGTTTAAGTGTATTTTGCAGCTAAACAGTTACTGCTATTCAGGTACTGGTTTCATATGAGTAGATATAACCCACGAATTCCTGTAAAATTCAAGGCCAAAGTGAACATGTGCTAGACATACCTCTCCTTGAAAAGCTTTGCTAACAGCCCCATTCAGAAACCCAGGGTTGAGCTCGGCCCTGAATGGGCTTTTAGAGATTTCGAAGGCATAGATTTTATCTGGCTTCCCTGTTGGTCGCTTTTGCCCTCTTCCCACCAGGAGAATGTGTAAGCTTTGGGAAGCAAACTGCATCCAGGCAGTTCCTATAGGGGCACAGCCTACCGTAGGAAGGGAGCTTTTGTACCCATTGACTGTAGCCATAGTCACTGATGTTTGTCACTGAGGTCTTTGCCAATGTATTTTGGCATGTTTTTGTATTAATTTAGCCGTGGCCATGGTGACAAGTTTTTGTTACTATGGCAATAGCAGATAGGAATGATGTTTCTGACAAATCAGGTTAAAACAAAAAACAAACAAACTCTGAATTGACTTTTCTCTCTCTTACCATGTCCAGGTGATGTGGAAATTGGGATCAATGCCATCTTTTTACAGGCCATTGATTTATCATTTAAATGTTTTGCAAGTGTATTCTATTCCAATTCTCAGCTGATGCATTTGCCATGGTTGGCATGCATAGTCAATCTGAATGGTCGTTTCTAATTTGTAAAAGTTAATTGCACATAAAAAGCTTTGGCTGGTCAGTTCCCTTCTTGTATAAATAGGTGTAAAGTAAGCTAGTGTGGACCATTGCATGTTTGTTTGTTGATATTTTGACATTCTAATGCTCTAATTTCCTTTTAACCAATCCGTTTAACTCCTTGTATTATCTTTAAATGGATTTCACCTCTCATTCAGCACAGAAAATGCGAGCCCGATCTCATGAAAGTTCGTATCTATAGCACAAATGTCATTTCTCGTGCCATTTATACGCCAAAAACAGTTTTTGCGTGTATATGGTACATGTTTTTCGCGTGCATATGATACGCATTTTAAGGCTTATAATATGCACAAACTCCCCACCCCATCCCCCCTAAACCTACCCCAGGGTTTTTTAGTGTGTAGCATGTGCACGCAAAAACCATTTTTGGCGTATAAATGCCACGAGAAATGACATCCGTGGTATAGATACGCATTTTCATGAGACTGTGTTGGAAAATGCAAAAAAATGTTCACCTAGCAACTATTGACTTGTTGGCCCATTCGAGTAGTATAAGAGCTTACATTTAGGAGATATTGTTAGCAAATAAAATGTCACGTTATTCCTTTTAGGCACCAAAACATCTGGAATATTGAGATTTAAATAGTTTGAGGTTATATCACTGCTTCTTTGGTCTGCTCCTGACATAGCTCTGAGTTCATCAGTAGCATATTGTGCATGATTTATGTTATGTGATGGATAATTCCTGCAAAAAGTTTGAAGTATTGTGCACTTTGAAAGAAATGCGATTGCATTGGCATACTGTGCTGGAAAACCTGACAAGTGATCAGCATTCTTGTGAGAGAGAAGCAACATCTGTCTGTCAGTTGGACATTGGAAGAAAAAGCATGATAGAATGTAATGCTCTGGCAAGTCATCCCAACATTATATTCATATTATTTACTCTGTTTCGGGGCATACATTATAAGGCTTTGGGAATTTACAAAGGCCTGTTCGATAATAAAAAAGGCAAATTTTAATTACTTAAACCTTCGCTAAGCTCCACCCCTTGGGTTCTGTTGCCAACTCAGACAAGCCAAAATAAATAATGAACTGAAATTTCTGTGAAATGGTAAAAACTGATTGGGTTATTATTATTATGATTATTCTATTTGAATTGATAATTAATCTAAGTATTTGAGGTGATAGATAACCATGCAGAGTTTGCATGTAACTAATTAAAATGAATCGAAATTCATATACACTAGATTTAACTCTTTAAAAAAAAAACAAAAAAAAAAACATTAATTATAAAAAACAAGCTGGTGCATTTCGACGATTTGGGAAAATAAAAGCCAGGGCTATTATTTTAAGTTTACGGTATTCGTTTTGTTTATATTACACTTTTATTGTTAGTTTGAATTAATTTGACAGACAGCATTCGCTGATGTTGATCAAGCTAGCGCCATTCAGAGCTGCCAACTCTCACAAATTCACTGTGAGACACACACGATTGACACTTAGCAAGCAGGTTAGTTAAGCTGACAGATTCTGTCAATTTTAATACGCAATTCAAACAATAAATACCGTTTTGGCGCTTTACACGACAGATCCCTAGCGCACATGAACCGATCATCTCTACTAGCTAATGGAAAAAGAGCATGAACACTGTTAAAAGATACAGTATGCTACAACTTACCAAAATGTATTCCTCATGCATAATGTCGACCAATAATTTTTTGAACTCTTCCCTGAACTGAAATGTAGTAGTGGGCTGTATTTACACACCACTGACATCGGGTTCAAGTACACACACAAGCCGGCGCGACTTACTTGTATACTGCAGTTTGGCTGGTGGTAATGTTGCCCGCACGCATACTGCCTCCCATGGCCGAAACTGGTATTACGACACCTGCCGGGGCTAGTAATTTAGCATGCTAATTTAGGTTTATATCTCGACAGCACTATAACTTGTCAGTTTTTTAATGACATCATTGCACTTATTTCTTCTCATTGTTTTGATGCGTGTAGCTCATTTTTACCTCAATTATTACATATGGCACCTTTAAAATCAGTTCAATTAGATCTAATTTATTTCACAAAAGTATACAGTTAATATCCAAAGAAAAACATTCCTCCATCCAGTATGAACTCTACAATAGTTATTCAAACTGCCTATACTTAAAAACATTGTACATAAGATACTGTGTATTGGCCAAAACGGCAGCCAGGATACTGTTGTAAGATACTGCCTTATGTCTGTTGCTGATCTCTTACTCATGACATCATCAGTGTTAAATGAAATCTGAGTGGGAAAAAGCCCTCTGCTATTTATATGTGAAAAGGTCACTCCATTTACTTTCAGTTTATGACCAACATAAACTATACATGGATAAATCTTATCATGTAACATATACAGTCACCTAAAGGTTTATTAGGAAAACCATACTAATACTGTGTTTGACCCCTTCAGAACTGCCTTAATTATACGTGGCATTGATTCAACAAGGTGCTTAAAGCATTTCATAGAAATGTTGGCACGTATTGATAGGAGAGCATCTTGCAGTTGATGGAGATTTGTGGGATGCACATCCAGGGCACGAAGCTCCCGTTCCACCACATCCCAAAGATCCTCTGTTGGGTTGAGATCTGGTGACTGTGGGGGACATTTTAGTACAGTCAACTCATTGTCATGTTCAAGACACCAATTTGAAATGATTTGAGCTTTGTGACATGGTGCATTATCCTGCTGGACGTAGCCATCAGAGGATGGGTACATGGTGGCCATAAAAGGATGGACATGGTCAGAAACAATGCTCAGGTAGGCTGTGGGATTTACACAATGCCCAATTGGCACTAAGGGGCCTAAAGTGTGCCAAGAAATATCCCTCACACCATTACACCACCACCAGCCTGCACCGTGGTAACAAGGCATGATGGATCCATGTTCCCATTCTGTATGCCAAATTCTGACTCTACCATCTGAATGTCTCAACAGAAATCGAGACCCATTAGACCAGGCAAACGTCCAGGAAAAGTCTTCAACTGTCCAATTTTGGTAATGAGTGGTACCCGGTGGGGTCTTCTGCTGTTGTAGCCCATCCGCCTCAAGGTTGTAGCCCATCGTTGTGGCTTCACAAATGCTTTGTTGCATACCTCAGTTGTAACGAGAAGTTGCTCTTCTATCTAGCTTGAATCAGTCGGCCCATTCTCCTCTGACGTCTAGCATCAACAAGGCATTTTCGACCACAGGACTGCTGCATACTGGATGTTTTGCCCTTTTCACACCATTCTTTGTAAACCCTAGAAATGGTTGTGCGTGAAAATCCCAGTAATGCATACACATACTGTTACTACTGTATAGTTAAAGTGATAGTTCACTCAAAAATGAGTGAACTATCTGTCATTTACTCACCATCAAGTTGTTCCAAACCTGTATAAATTTCTTTATTCTGCTGAACACAAAAGAAGGTAACCATAGAGTTGATGGGACACTTAGACTTCCATAGCATTTTTTCCCCCCATACGGGAAAACCCTTAACATCCCCCCTGTAATTCGCACCATGTCTACACCATGGTATGACTTGCAAGAGTCTTGGATTAGAAAAGCTTGTCTGCTAAAATGGCAGACGGCAACAGTTGCTACGGCTGGACCGGTCAGTAACGTTTTTTGAGGTGCGGCCTAGAGAAGGGTCAATTGTTTTAAATAAATGTCTCATTTGGGATACAAATCTAAACTTGCTTGTCTAACATGTCTTTGCAGAACTCTTTATCATTTAGCCTTGGCCCTGTTAGCGTCACCTGGGCCTTGTAAATCCTACATTGCACAAGAAACTTTACAAATCCTAAACACTATCGCCTACAAAGGATCAATTTGCAACTGGGTGCAATCAAAACATCCCAGAAAATATACATGGACCATGTGGTCACAGCTCATGTTGATGTTACTGAATCAGGACTGCTTCAGTATGGTTGGATTGTCTTGGATTGTTTACAGCGCATCTGTTCTCTCTCAGAGCTGAGCTGTTGTGAAAGATTTATGTTGCAGATCTGACATTAGCTAAGCTTGTGATGAGTTGCCATGGAGATTCCAATTAGTGGTTACACATCATCTTGCCTCAGATATGGTAAGATAATGGATGTAGTCCACAGTGAAATCACTGTACGGGCTAGTTTTCTCTCCAAGTATTACTACATTTTTTAGCGCGCTTCAGAATAAATGTGTCCGTTGCATGTAATTGTATGCATGCAGCGATGATATCAGCACTGCGCACAGCCGAGCCAAAATCAAGAGCAATTTATCTTCATATTCCCTTTTCTGTCTGTTTCACTTACTTTCTCACTGCAATGCACACAAGTAAGCAGCGCAATCGCTAAACTAGCATTTCCTGAAGGAAGTGCAAGTACATGCAAGGCAGGAAGTGAATAGTGTTGAACATCTTTTGCTAACCAGCCAAACCTTGACCACTTAATTCAAATGTCATGATGACACTCAGCCTTTTTTTAATGGGATTTAAAAATGTTGATGTCAAATATAAGCTTTAAATCTGATTTATTGGCAGAAATGGGAGGCAAAGACAAAGATGGGATTTTTACATTTTCTGAAAAAGCTCGCCACAAGATGCTAGGGATTTGTGAGTGATTGCTATGCGGTTGTTAAGGTATTTTATGTGGATTTAGTGTGCTGCTATGTGGTTGCTAGGCCCTTGTTGCATGGTTGTTTGCAAGCACCACTAATAAGAAGTGGGCTGCAATGCAGTGATTTAAAGTTTGCATTGTAAAAGAACTTAACTGCTAACTTGACTATATTTTTCAGTAGCACGGCAGCGTCTCAGCTGTTTTCAGAACAGTGTAGCTTCCCCACTTCCAACTAGAGCTGCACAATTCTGGATAAACTGAGAAAAAAAAGATCATGATTCTCCCATGAGACACTTTCAAGTCAAGTGGCATGTTATACGCATTTTGAGCTATCCGCGTGTATGTCTACGCCATTAAATGTCCGAGTGATTCCGCGTGTATGTGCACGCCATTAAATGTCTGAGCAAAACGAAGCAAAATGTAGATGTACATCTGGGGAGCATTTTTTTTTTCTCCCTTCCCTCCCTAGGATGGAAGGGTAAGGTTCATAAATCAGATTAACCCCAGTGATTGGTAGGTTTAGGGACGGGGTAGGGGTAGGTCATATATTTATATATACAGTTATGCAATGTTAAGTCAATGGCGTTCATAAACACGATGAAAAGCGATGTTGATAGCACGCAAAAAATGGAAATACGAATTGGCGTGTCATACATACGCCATTTCATGAAAAAAAACATGTAATTTACTAGAGGTTCTGACAAAATGTAACTGTTTGAATGAATGATTCAATGATTATTTGTTATTTGAAGCATCAAGATACTTTCAAAAAGATGCTACTACCTTAGACAACCTTAGACTACCTTAGTGTTGCCAAGTTCACAGTTTTTCCGCAGAATTATTGCTGTGGGGTTTTTTTTGTTTTTTTTAGTCCAAGTTATGAATTTGAAGCACTCCCCATCATGTTTTTTTTATTTTATTTTTTTTAGTCTTCGCTGTGATTGGGCTTTGTTATTCAAACCTGGCACTTTTTACCCGTTTCTTCTGTGAAGGCAACCCTCTACAATGCAAGTAAATCACTCGCAAATGCGACCAAATTTCATGAGGCGACTAAAACATTTTTTAACTATTCACCTTTAGAGCTAAGTTATAAATCAAACGCATTCTCTTAAACTCTCTCTCGTTTGCCATGTAAAAAAAATATACTCAAATATATATAAATATAAAAAAATATACTGGCAGCGTTTTATGTACAAATAGGGCTGGGCGATATGGCCAAAAAATCATATCTCGATATTTTTTGGTCAAATGGCGATATACGATATATATCTCGGTACTTTCTACGTTTTCTATTTAGATAAAGAAAATCTTTATATTTAAAATATAAATATATATATATATATATATATAAATAATATAGGCTATGCAATATATTATGTGCAAAAAGCTTTTGTTTTTATATTGACTAAAGGCTAAACTAAAAATGAAAATAAAAACAAAAGCACAAACTATTATATTAGCCTGCATTTGATTACCCCATTAATTACTTTCACTTTCATTAAAAATATATACTTGTAGGTTTAAAATTCCACATATGGCACATTTATTTTCTCCAACAACAAATATTTTAGCAATATGTTTATTTTAGTCAGAATTATTGTGTACTACGTAGTACTATTCACGCGCATGCGCGCGCCGGCGCTCGTTCAAGGAAGCATGAATTTTAGCGGAGATTCACTTGCAGAAACTCGTCCTCTTCTGACATGGACATATTTGTTGTGAAATGGACATTTGCTTTACTTTCTAACATTTACAGATGGAGAATATACCTGTGAAATGTAAGTTGAGCACTGAGGAAAGCACCACATCTCAAACGCATTAAACAGCGCAAGTATATCTTGTCAGTCAGCAACAGTGTCTGTCAGAGCATTTCACAGGGCGGCAAGCTGCCTTAAACTTGTTAACTATATCAAAGTGATTTTGACGCAATTAATATAAGCTTGTGTCATGTTTAGGACAAATTGTACTACGTAGCCTAGCTACTTTCACTGCAGCAGCTCACACTGCAACCTCCGCTATTTTTCAGATGTGCTCATATCAAACTACTGTATCGATATAAACGGTATTGCCTCATTCTATATCGTTTCAAAAAATATAACGATACATCGTACAAACTCGATATATCGCCCAGCCCTATGTACAAATATGTAAATAAATGCTGTTTTGATCAAAAGTTTTTCATGTTTTGTTTTACTTCTCATTTGTATTAAATATTTAAAAAGTTAAACTCAATGTACATTTTCACTTTCCAAAATTGTCCTTTTAATCCTCCAAAAGTTGGCCTAATTTACTTCCATTGTAAGAGTCTTAATGTATCTGAACTGGAAAATACTTTGTAATGGAAAATTCTTTTCACTTTTGGACAAAAAGAGTAGCTGTATTATAGTATTACAGTATACTAATTGCAGGGAAGGTCAACTGAAGGCTCAAGTGCCTTGATCATAGATCAGAATTGTGTTGTCAGTAAGAGCAGGTTTTGCTTCATCCAGGCTAAGATTGATCTAATCCTGAACTATTTAGTTATGGACACCCCTGAAGCTTACACCTTAGTTCTAATGACCCATATTATTCATGGATGATTCAACTTTTGGACAGTCTCTGAGAGAAAAGCCTTGCTGCAATAACTTCAGCTCTCCCAAGCCACTTGGAATTGACAAATACGTTTTGGACCAGAGAACAGAAAGCGACATTACTCAAAGATCTGGCTTTCATAAAACCTCTGTCATTACCAGCGTGACTTGCGATTCCAAGCTCTTGCCACAGTTTCTCTTAATAACTCGGCCCGTGCAACGGCCATGTGTCTTTTTTGTATTAGACGGGTGTCCGTGTACCCACATGTCAGCACCCTGCAGGTCAGAAAGCGTTAGTCGAGCCTCATGCCTGACCCCAACATGTGACCATTAACCCTAGAGTCACATAACCTTGCAGTTATTTAAAAGGTCATGACAGGGGGCCCCTAATGCCGTTTGCCACTCCTGACCCCTCACCTTGCGAGACACTTGCTCAGTCTTATAATAAACATTTGGGCCCGTGCAGCTGGTCACCTGCAGGACATCTGCTTCTGAAGGCTGGCAATTGCTTTTGAGTTTCGGGGATTTTAAGAGGCTGTTGGAATTCATTAACGGAGCTGAATGCATTGATTGTGTATTGTGTGCAGCAGTGATGGGGAGTGACTGACTGAAACTAATCATTTAAACTTCATTTTTCAGTAGCGTGACAGAAGTTCTCAAACTAAAGCTTGTCCAGTAATGAGCAACTTTCTGTAGTGGAGTCGTAGCGTGACTAGAAGCCGCATTGCTGTCTTTTGTCATTGTTTTGCGCATGCAACTGGGCGAGTTGGTCATAATTGCAGGGAAAACAGGCCCAAATCAGTCACAGCACCTTAGCTACCACCTCATAGACTATTAGTTGTGCAAAGTGAACACTAACATGTCAGAAGTCTTCAAGCAAGGTCTTGGTGTTTTGAATACACATACAGCTCATGGAAATAAACACAATGGCTGACACAATATTAAGTGCTGTTGCTCATAGAAGCCTGGCTTTGGTTTTTGAAAAGAGATGAAAAGCAGGTTCGGTTTCTGACAGCACAATTTGGCATCATGACTTGGAGAAAAGGGGTAGTTGGGCTTGCGCAATAGAGAGTAAAAGATTCAGTGATGTTTATCATCAAATGATTCTTCTAATGGAAACGGTTTAATACCTGAAGTGTCGTTAGTTGCATTGGTTTGTCTCAGACGTGGACTTCTCTGTATATCTGACTCCAGATGCACATGCCAGTGAAGTGCCAGGCACTTCAGCCTTAAAATCAGCCTGGCCTTGTGAACATCCTCGGCCAAGCTTCACTCACCAGCTTCAAAGTGCCTCGTGGGTAGTTTTAATGTGCTATTGTGATGCTCAGCAGTTTGCAGGCATTATGGATTGAAAGCTCAGCTTGAGGGAGTCGATGGGAAACGGGCCATGACACGGTGAGATGAGTCACTGAGGAAAGCGCTGAGTCCCTCATTTTCATCTTTAAAGTGTGAAGGATGAGATTCATTCCGACTGTAAAATGTGCCAGCAAAGCATTAAAGTCAACCGCTGTGTTTCCCTGTCACATCTTATGTGTGATTTTCATTTATTTTATGCAAACGCAAGCTTTGAATACTGGGAAAAAATAATGTTTTTCAGCGATCGGCTTTGCACTTGCAAATATTAGTCATTTGGGAGTCCTTTGCTTTGCCAATAGAAGCAATAACTAATGGTAGCAAATCAATCCAAATGATTTTACCAAAAAAATAAAAAATGCTTTTGTCATGATACAATTCCCATGGTAAGAAACATTTTGTGACATTACTTGAAAGATCTGTTCTCATGCTGAAAAAAACAGCTTGTGTTTCTATGCTAGTTTGAGTTCACCAGTAAAACATAGCTGATGAATATGAAGCTTTCTTACAAGTTAAGCTAGCCATAATCAGCCTAGTTTTTTACAGATATTTTCATTTCGATGGGCATTCAAATAAGTTAATATTTGTCCAACCTGTAAGCTTGTCTTATCTAATTGATTTGAAGTGTTCTTGGATTTGGTGGGCCTTTGCAATAAACTGCTCATTGCTGCTCGGAGATTGAGATGCAGTTAGTTAAAGTCTTTTGTTTACACATTAAATATAAAATAATCTTATGGTGTCTATTGCCACTTGTATATATTGTAAAAATACAATTCTGACCTTGGTTGAAACATTCTGTTTGTCAGAAATCACTAAACTACTGTCAGTCGTTTGAGCACATCAAGTAGTTTGAGCACAAAAAAACTATGTCGGCACCACATCCATGATGCAAATCTCCCATTCCACCACATCCCAAAGGTGCTCAATTGGATTGAGAGTTGGTGGCTGTGGAGGCCATTTGAAAACCAGTTTCAGATTATTTGAGCTTTGTGACCTCCTGCACGTTGTTCTACTGGAAGTAGTCATCAGAAGATGGTGCATGGACCAGGTCAAAAACAATACACCAACAGTCTTTTCTCAGTTTCTCTACACTTTGATATTTATTTGTTTTCTTTAGTCTGCACACATCAGAGATATAGATCCTCCACTTATTGAAATGGAAACCTATAAGAGAATATGCAAGACAAAGAGCTTATGCACCAGTGGAAAGACTCATCCGTGGCACGTGTTTGGGAATGTGTGAGGATTCTTTCTTAAGTAGATGGCGGGAAACGGGAAACTCAATGGGCCGAAGTCAGGGTAGAGTAGAGGTAGGGTAGAAGTCATTCTCCAAATCTTCGATTCAATTACATTTTCTATTCTAAGGTTTCGGTTCGATTCGATTCTCGATTTTTAGCAATCGGCCAATCAGGATTCTCTCTGTCGTTACATGCGCTTCATGAGGTAGGTACACACGCAAGGTCTCTCGCTCTCTCCCTCTCTGCTGTGCACGCACAGTTTTTACATGCTCACTCTTTCTCGCTCACTCTAGATTCCGGGAGGTTTTAACTAATTTGCGAGCATCAGGGAGCCGCTATCAATATGCGGGAGACTCCCCTATCTTCCGCGAAACTTGGGATGTCTGCAAACTGTGGCTTTTTTGAAGCGTGAATGTTGTCAACATAACTCACAGGAAATGCTATCTTTTGTATGGCTGTAGCTAATTTAGAGGAGGTTATCCATAGACTCGCAGCACTTCAACACACGTTTTTTTTTTTTTTTTTTTTGGAAAACGGACGTGACATGGGGGCGTGGCAGCATCGACGATTCCATCTTTTAATTCAAAGTTCGAGATTGTGAATTAATCAATTTCGAATTTAATTAATTTAGATTAGTTAACACCCTTAATATAAATAAATAAATAAATAAATATATATACATGTATTTATATGTATGTAAATTTGTGATATTGATAAAGGCACAGAGTATTTGCACGTAATCTCGTAATGTTGTATACTATACTTTTCAAGATTGACATTCATTTTAGGATCCAGTATATTAATCATTTTCATCATTTGTACCCTCAAGCACAGTTTAAGTTTTTTTTCCAGAGATTTTAAGGATTTGGAACTCCCTTTGATGTTGATTTGTACAGGCTGAAATGAAGATCAGGCATACCAAGGAAATGACAACACTGAAACATACACTGTCACCCATTATGATCCTATGGTCAAAGTAAACATAAGACCGCCCGTTTCCTCTGAAGAGTGGACTTGCAGCATTTCATTACGTTTTTTTTTGTTTTTTTTTTGCCTTTCCACAGAAATAATGTAGAAAACATACAACCTTCTGGATGTTTTGATGATGATAGATTTATTGAGAGATCAGAATTAAGACTGTGGTTATTTGTCGATCCAACAATCTCATTGAATCATCATAGGAGGATTTTAAAAGTAGCTTAGATTACCTTTTCAGGCCTGGTTTGAATTCTACCCTGACTTCGGCCCATCCAGTTTCGCGTTTGCCATCTACTTGAGAAAGAATCCTCACACATTCCCAAACACGTGCCTTTCCACTGGTGCATAAGCCCTTTGTCTAGCATATTCTCTTATAGGTTTCCATTTCAATAAGTGCAGGATCTACATCTCTGATGAGTGAGATGCGCAGACTAAAGAAAACAAATAAACATCCAAGTGTAGAGAAACTGAGAAAAGACTGTTGGAGAGTGCTAGAGGTGGGTATAAGCCTGAGCCAAGGCCTTCATTGTAACCCAAGTACTGGGTATGTGGGTGCACTCTCTCCAGGTTTTGGGCAAGCTGCAAGCTAAAACATGTCGGGATATAATCTCTTCCATTGCCAGGACGCCGAAGGAAGACGTGAAGATAAACAGACACGTTAGTTACAACACTGGCCAAGTGTACTTTTTTTTACACCTCCATTGCAGTTGGCGATGTCCTCGCGTTGGACCTACAGATCTTGAAATGTGAACGCTGATATGGATGGCAATCATGTATCAGATAAGCCCGTTGGGTTCAGGCACGCCACTGGTGAATGAGAATTTGCACCCTTCAGTCACCTTTCTTCATGCGTCATTCACAAGCTTTGAGAGCTTTGACCACACCTTGGGTTTTTGATTTGGATACCATCAAATATGATTTGCTTCTTTTCTTGGTGCACTGCATATTTTATCACTAAAATGTGGAGCACATCACAGCTGCATAGAGAGTTTGAGTGGCTGCAATATCTTTCTGATGGTTTCCAGAGCATTTGGCACTTTGTGATGGATATCAATGTGAGGTAGTGTCAAATGTTGTTTACTGCATCATCTTTGTAACTGTTCTTATACTCTGGTTAAACCAGGGCTTTTCAAGCTGTGTGTGTGTGTTGTTTTGTTACATTATTATAAAAAAAATTCTCAGGTCGATATAGATAATTTCTCCTTTTTGTAGTGTGTGTGTAGTCTCCATCAAGGGAGTTTTGTCTATCCATTGTTGCCTTTAGCAAATACTTAAATACAAATCACATTCATAAATATTTCCCAGATGATATATCATTCACTTTAACAATTAAAATATATCACAAACAACTTGTCTTTTAAAAAAAAAAACTATTTTGTTTTAAATAAATGGGTTTTCATTTTTTTTATTAAACTATATACAGTATAATTACCTTTTTATACAGTGCAGTCTCATCCCAAGACGTCATACAACTGACGCTTTTGACCATAAGTCAACATCCGCCATTTTAGGGTACCCTTAAACGTCGGTTAGATGACGTTATCTAATCCTAACCCTACCCCAGACCTAAACCTACCCTGTCACCAACTGACGTTAAAGGTAAAGCGTCAGTTGGATGACGCACCAGGATCGTCATCTAACCGCCGTTTAAGAGTACCCTAAAACGGCGGATGTTGATGTGTGGTCAAAAGCGTCAGTTGTATGACGTCTTGGGCTGAGACTGTGTTATTTTATATTAGGAAGGGAGTCCCATGCTTATCCAAATATGAGGATCCTTTGGCATCAACTCCTGACTTAACCAACAAGACCTGGTTAACCAACGTCCATGTTTCTCGACCAGTGCCAAATCAGTACAAACCAGCCTGGAAAAACATTTGGGTCTTTTTTCAGCAACGTAGGCAAAATCCCAGAGTGATAGTCGCAGTGATTCCGTTTGCTTTGGCGTCTGCGTGTTATATGTCAGTCAGCTACGTCTACAGAGCATTTATGTGTTGGCCTTGGCTAATGCTTCTCTGACAGGCAACAGGATATTTCTGTTATTTTCTTTCTTCCAGAACTCGGATGCCTCAGGATTGGGTTTCCAGAGATGGCTACACCGACAAATCATTGTCAGTGGAACGATACCACAATCACATTATGAATTTAAAGAACAAGTCCTTTTCTGTCCAAAGAGGTTTGGAGACAATAGTTGAGAGGTGCATATTTATCTTTCCTTTCATTATTCTTGAAGCCAAAGCACCTCAAAAAGACACCTGGCTATATTATATCAGCTCCTCCAATCTGGAGAAGGTTCAAGTAAGACGTCTAACAAGCTCATTCTTATGACTACAGACTGCAGACCTTCATTTTGAAGTAGATGTTAAACCTGTGATAGTCCCAGAGAGTGGTTTCAGTAACCAGCTCTGCTTGAGCTAATTGAGACACAGTGTCTGTGGAGGTTCATGGATGGATCAACAAAGGGGTTTTGGGGGCATACGGGAAGAGACCACAGTGTTTTGGCATTCAAACTGATGCCAGGGTCATGACTAACCTTCCCACACCTGACCTCTAATGACTCATGGATGAAACTGGGGAACAGTCATGGAAATATCAGTGCGTAAATGGTTGTGGAAAAAAACGCTTGTTTTTCTCAACGAATGTAAGCGAATCTGACTCTTCTTTGTTATTGTTTAAGAAGAGGGAGTGTGTTCACCGTGATGATATAAAGCTTGAATGGTGTTGTATTTAATCATGATCGCACCAAAGGTCCACCCTTCGCCTCCCCAAAGACGACATATGAGTAGTAGAGTTTGAGGGCCAGCGTTTAAACCTTTCTCTTAGCATTAAAAAACAGTACATCCTCTAAAATGGGTCTGATTTAGACAAGTTAACCTTTTGGTACTGTGGGTTCATTCATCTAGAGTTCAAAATAATACCAATTAAACATAATGGCTACACCATTATCTTTGTACAAGTGCGCTCAAATGATTCTAGCTTACAATGTCTTTCTCAGAAGGGTTGTAATCTGACACCAAACAGTAAACCAACTCTTGTTGTAAATGTTTAGCAATTTGGAATTACAAATTGTACGTTTTAAACATGACAACCCTGCTGAGTCAGTGTTTGCCTTTTCTGACCTTGCCCCTGGCGAATGTTGAGTTATCGAGGCTAGAACAGTCAGCAAACACTTTTAGCTAATCAAAGCCAGACTGGCTAAACAAACTAACCATTTCTTTCTGATTAGGAAGAGGCTATAAGCTATCAAATTCATACAGTTAGCTAGCAGGTAAATGTTAGCAATGTGTTTGTTGTTAGCATTGTTAACATTAATTGTTGTTAGCATTGCTGCAGGGATGGAGCAATGCTAACAACAAAGCGATTATTGCAGAAAATAAGCTTTGTGACCAAAAAAAGTTTATGATAATTACTCGTTTTGTTCACCAAGATGGACACAAATAAACACGTTTTGTGAATCTTGAAATCTAAATACATTAGCCAGAAGTAAAAAGCTAATAGGCTATAAAATAACTTCAGTGTCATGATTTCTAAACTTATAAACTTTTTCAGTCTTTCAGTCCTGACAGTAAAATGTAATTTTGTAACACAATAATGTAACTTTTTTTTTTTTTAAATAAATGTAATATCAGTCGCTTTATTATTGATTGAACTCTACATGTATGGGTTTTATGGTATTGTTTAAATATTCAATAATATTTTATAAAATAACTTAAAAAAAAAAGAAATTAAAAAAAAAGATCTACATTTCTAACTTTCAGTCATGGAGATCACATGGAAAAACATGTTATCTTTTAGGACTGTAACATTCTATTTCCAGTGTGACAAATGAACCAGAAGCAATATCATCATCTATTTACAACATCTTTTTTTCTTTGTCAATTATTTTATTCAATAAAAATTTGTAATAAAAAAAATATATAATAATAAAAAAATGACCTTTTTCTTTCCCAAAGATCGTAACTGGATGTCAGGTTATGTGACAACAATGTGGCACCAGCTCACTAATAGGTTTGTTTCTATTACATGAATACTATTTTACATGAATTCTGGCACTGGTAATGACATTAAGGGCCTAGGGCTCACTACACATTGGGACACTGATATCTCTCTGACATTTTTTGTTACTTAAAGTACATTATTATAAATAGTTTACTTGTCACATATACATGCAGCATTTCAGACACAAATCAATTATAAATGCAGCCATCTGATAATAAAGGTTTTTAATTCGAAAGAGTGCCATGGTCATCCTGAAGTTTTCTTTGGTGAATTATAAATGTTAGCTAGATTGTTCATTACTCCTCTGGCTACATATGTTTATACTGAAATATAATTTAATAATGGTTTGTATTTTAAAACAAAAAACATCTATCATTAAGTATAGTGAGTTGGCTCACATTTGCGCTTCAGAACTTATGGGAGCAGTGAGCATCGATGCGCCCTCGTTTTCATGGTGCAT